>JAGDQP010004263.1:42131-86596 GCA_022664845.1 Lepisma saccharinum
TGCGAGCGGTCCCGGGTTCGATTCCCGGCGGGGGCTAAAAAATTTCGGTGTTGACCTAGTATCGTGAGGACAATTGGGGAGCTGCTGTGAATAGAAGATAGTGGCGATCACAGTGAGAGCTTCGGCTCTCCTCTCCCAACCCGTCTGGTCAGCGTGGGAGCAGTAGACCAAACTCCTCCCTTCGGGGAGAGGCCTCATCCCCTTGTGGATTGAATATGACTGTGATTTATATATATATATATATATATTTATTTATTTAAAAAAATGTTTTCACTGGTAACAAGTACTAAATCACAGCTAACAGCTAGGAAAGAGCAAATATAATCCACAAGTTGGAGCGGTTTTTAGAATATTAAACACATGGGTCAAAATGGGAGAGTTAGACATGGAAAAGCCTATTACGAGAAAATACATTTCTTGGACATCCCCCTTTTTTCCCTGTCTACGTTCAGCTTGAATCAAACTTGCAATGTCAAGTCAACTTAGTCAATTTTAAATTTAAATCAAGCTTGTATGCTTGCTATTTAGGTTGGTACCAGCCCAGATAAAAATAACTACCCTCCCTCAAGTAAATCAAGGAAGACCACAAGATTAAGCTAGACAGAGATGTCTCGTGCGACTTACTACAACGCAGCACACTAAGAAAATAACATGTGGCAACAGTGTGTATGACATAATTATGGCTAAGTATACAATGCAATGGCAATTAGCTTTAACGAGTCCGGGATCTGGAAACGGCTTAGAACTACCGTTCTAAAATATAGTTTGCTACTGTATAGCGCAGACCCTCTAAATTAACATTTTCAAAGAGACACTTACATGATTAATCTTACAGTTATGTGAAATTTAGGGGATCAATAGACCTCTACACATAATCACTTTTTGTTTTTAGGAGAACTGGACAAGGACAACAAAAGGAGAAAAACTTAACTATTTAATAGGGTTATGTAATATCGTCGATATTTTGTGAAGCGACAGCATTGCCACCTAACGGACTTTGGATTATAAAGGCTCACAGCGCGCCTCGTGGCCACCACACGAACCACCAATACTTTCCTCAGTAAAGCGGGAAATTTAGAAGAAACACTATAAATTTATTCAATATATTATTGAATTTCTCATGTCTGATCGTTTTTATGGCGGGTCAACAGAACAGGAGTACCTACAGACTGGAAAATTAGCGGGCGAGTGCGCCTGCGCAAGACTCTCGCGCGTGATACGGCACACGAGCTGAGTAAATAAAGCTTTCAAATCACTTTCAAGCAACCAGCTATCGTAGCTACATGGCTAAGACGTCGGCTTATGTAGTAAGAGACCCGGGTTTGGAACTCCGAGGGATTGAGATTCTTTCTTAGTTTCTAACCTTCAAAAAACAATTTTTTTGCTCATATGTACTATTAATATATTTGTAATTAAGGGTTAGGTTAGGTTAGAAAATCAGGTTTGGTTCTTTTCTTTTTATTATACGCGATGGAACACACTTTTATTTTACTTTGCCGCAACGCTGATAGGTGGCTCTGCAACGGACTTTTAAAAAATCCATGTTGTAGACGGACGTCAAGAGAACCATGCGACCCAGATGCAACCCACGGACCACCGTTTGAGAAGCCCTGATTACAGTATAAAAATGGAAATTTCGAGATTCTACTATTTTGTTATATTTCCGTGTTCGGTAATTCACAAAGAATACTGTCAGAGAACGAGTTCTATGTATCTTGTTCGTTGGCCTAAATCATTTTAGGAACACCGTTAAGATCTCCGAAGAACTAAAAGAATATACCTGCATTTTAATTTACTGTTCAAACAAACAGAATATTTATGACAATCTCATTAAAAAAAAAAGGCGAGAGGAAAGCAAGCAAAGAGGGTATTGATTTTTATGGTAATTTTTACAGCAGCCTGCAGTACAATCAACGTAACTCCAGATATACAAAGAAGATCAAGTGTTATGAAAAGAAAGGAGGGCTTTTTAATGAATGATAGAGTAATTTAGGACGTCGTAACTTCTGCATAGCTGCAATATTCGGCTTTGCTTCGAAAGAGAACATTTCTGCTGAACCACAACTTTTAACTATAATATTACTCACGTACCTGCAATATCATACGTTTTAATTTTTGATCGAGAATACAGTATTTTAGTTTTCGGCTTCAAAAGCAAAATTTCCCAAGAACAATGGGAAAATCCTTGAATTATGCTTCGTCACACTTGTAACAATTGGGGTTATAGTATATTACATTTAAGGTTGCGTCAATTTGAATTTGCATCCATATTTTTATGAAATTATATACAAGACCACGTGTTAATGAGCATTTCGTGATCACTTATGTATACACACTGCAAAAAATGGCTGTGTTAATTCCATACTTTTCAGTGTCCCAGGGGGACCACCACTTTCGTGAGTTAAATCAACACGGTTTGTTGTGTGAGTTCGGTGATTCAACACTGTGATATTGTGATATCACACCCTTCATTGTGTTGAATCAACATTGACAACACATCCATTGTATTTAGTTACCGAAATCAACAACCGTTTGTTCCTGTGCATACTCTCTATATTATTATTCATCAAATATATCTGTGCGCCCAAATCCGCGTACTTTCACTTTCTAACTACACTGACTTTGAAGCAGGAAGTATATAGATTTGCACTTTTTCACTTTCCCACTAACAATACCACTGCTGAATCGGTAGCTGGAAGAAGGAATCAAACGCCAAAAATAAAAATAAAAAACCTGTTTGTGTGTGAAACTTGCTTATTGAATAGACACACAACCCCAGTTCGAAGAAATTGCTTATACAATACACAATTTATTTCTTGCCATTTTGGCGTTTATTTCCTTATTCCAAGTACCAGTTCAATGACTCATCACAAACTCAACTATTATTTTTAGACTGCTGAAATCGGCGAAATCTGTACACTTATCATACAAGCCCTTTGTAGAGTTGGTCTTAATCCCATGATTAATTCCACAGTGACATTCGAAAATGAATGTGCAGTTGGATGATGCCAAAATGTTCCGTGTAGATGCAGACTACACCAAATAACCTACTGTTGTTGACAAGTTCACAACAGCATATGGGATACAACAGCAAATTTCTACAATAAAAGCGAGATGTGCTGATTTTCGTGTTAATTTCTTGATTTCGTTACAGAGTCTGCATTCACAAGTGTCTTAGAAGCCCTTTCCCTCCCCTGAAATCTGCGTGTCACTATCGCAACTATTAAAAATTACCCTCGCGTAAAACTTAAAGATACATGCTTACCCTGGGGGTAAGCTACAAAAAATCACTTTTCGTAAAACTGGAAATCAATTCACAGGTATGTTGATTTGAGCACCAATTGCCAATTCTTCTCCAAAACAAAACAAACAACAACAGTGTATAATGTTAAGTATATCACAAGGAAGAGCATGTTCAAATGTACTACAATAGGTACTGGGGTCGAGTTTGAAAAGAACGTGACATAGTGCATTTTACATCCGACGTGTGTACAGGCATGTACAATATACATTACGCCTAGATGTAGATTGTACGTAAACTACTTACACGTCAGAATACCCTACTCTCATTTTCCTTCCCACACGAAGAATTTAGGAAATAAAATTGACCTAAACAAAAATAATATAGGATAAGCTTATTAACTCAGAATAAATTGATTTATAGCTTAGGCCGCTCTGGCTCAGGCCGAGCTAGGAATAAAGAAATAGTAGTGAAATAGTTTGAAACCGGCGGTACTATTTAAAAAGTCTTAACTCATATTTATCTCTCACACTAGAACGACTATTAAGTCAAACAACTAGACTCGACTTCTAGCTGGTGAAAGCTGTTTTAGATTGACGATGAGCAACTCGTACGCTCTGTTCATTTGAAAGTAAAAAAAAAAATATATGTAAAAATAGTTTTAAAAACAAAGAGAAAACTACTATAACTTCCGGTTACATAATACTGTCGTGACGATAACAATACACGCATGTGAAAACTGTTGGGAATTTATGCACTGAAGCATTAAACATGAACTCTTCTTGTGACTGCAAAGACTCTTCGAAGGCGTAAGTTATGGAAGGTGCATTATATCGTGTCAGTTAGAAACATTGCGAAAAATCTAGAGATGAACATTTTATATTCACTGCTTCTATTTCAAAATTATGCAACATACTGCATAACAATAAAGTATGCTTAAGTATATATATACATCAACAATAGCAATACAGAAAACGCTACCACATTTTAAATATTAAGCTTCGGAAACTATAATTAAGACGGCTTGATGCACAACAGTACGCACAATGCCTCATTTATTTACATAAAATCTATAAAACGTTTCACGAATAGCGTTGAATCTTACCCACAACCGACAAGTAGATTGTTCCACAGTAAATGCCTAATAAGAATATATCTGACAATGTTTCAGTTTCAAACTACTAATCGTTAACAATGTTCCGCCTAGCTGTTCAATTTCAAACTTGAAAGTGAAATTATTACCTTCTATTTCCTACTTATTTAAGTGTCCAAATTTAACACGAGACCAAGACTACTGCTCGAGACTCTCTTGGATTTTTTGAATGAAAATACAGAATTTTTCTTATTTAACATTTATTTCGTAGCTAGGTTGGTTGTAAGGTAGAGGAGTATTTTTACACACTTTTCTTATTTATTCATTTTCCGACGAAATACAATGATGAAATTTTGCACAGCGACGTAAGTCGGATGACAATACAATATTCCATTGTTACTTATATATTGCTGTATTTTAAAAACATATTTTTTTTTAAAAAAAGTACGAACTACTTTATCCTAAAATAAATACTAGCCCGCAACGATGGTGCGTCTGACTGGTTGCAGAATACTTTAGGATTTGAGGTACAAGACAACAACTTGACAAAAAGTATCCGAACACCGAAATAACTCGATAAAAATGTTTTTAAAAACAAACTTTTCTTAAACAATTCGTACTAAAAAGTTTTGAAAAAAATGTTTAGGCTTGACTGAAAAGAAAAGAATGGGGCGCACCAACAGAAGAATTTATAAAGTGACTGCAAATGAGAGCGCGCCACGTGCTTTTCTTTTTAGTCATGCATAAACAAAATTATTGTTTTTTTTTTTTTTTTTTACTTTTTAGTACGAATTGTTTAAGAAAAGTATGGTTACAAAAATCTTTATTTCTCCTTCTCTAAATGCACTTATGATGATGTTAATTGCAAAATTCATATAATTTTATTTAAAATAATGCAATAATACTAAGTTATTTTAGTAAATGGATACAAAGTAATAAGAATAGAGGCCAAAATTATGATTTCTTGCAAAATAAATATAATTTGAGGTGTGATTATCCTGTATATACCTATTTAATGAACATTTCATACCAAGTCAAACCCTGGACCCCCCCTTTCATATATATATTGGCTAAGTTCCTAATGAAATGATTCGTAAACTTTTATATCCCCCTCATTAAGGATTTTATTAGGGTTTTGCGTAATATACATATATTTTTAAATAAAGCCTTACAATGACATCCGCCATCATCAGATACGTTACAAATCAAGATTTAAACATGTGATTACCGTTGGGCAAATTTGATTTAATTTACAACTGTCTTCTTTGCTTAAGTTGTGTTCATGCACTGTTATTTCAACCGATCCTTTCATCAGAATTGTATCAAAATAATCACTACTCTTGTGTAGTATCTGCAAATAAACGGGCTACCACATACATACACTGTTTTGACACGGGTGATCACTCTGCATTATCCTTATTACAATGTGTCTGCTGGTCTTTCATTTTCAATTCCATAGTTCTTCACGTCTGATCAATAGGGTATCACTTTCCCACAACTGCAATGGATTTTGTACGCACCTGAGACCTTATGTAGGAGGTCGCCTTTCACAAGTTGCAGTTTGCTTTTGGTTTTTGAATGAGGTCTTGTTAGAATCGTAATAGAACACGAAACAATAGTAAATATGTTGGGCTTCTAATACGAGTATTTAATGTATATATAATGTTCTGAAACAATAACCATATGAAGTTTATTTGTGTGCAAGGATTCATATTTATCCGAGTTTCCAAAATGACTGCTTGAGAGACCATTTAAAGTGAAGTGAAGCATTTAATATTGTAGTAGAAACAATGCACAACTCATGTAGGCCTAACAGCTAAATTATTGTACGGCAATATGCGCGATTTTCTGCGGTGAATGTAAGTCAAAGAAGCAGATAATGGATTTTTAATTTATTCATGGGCTTTAGGCATCTCAGGTTCAGGCCGGGATAGGGTGGGAGAGATGATGTTGGAAAATAGTCGTCCAGGGCCTAATTAGTAGTTATCATCCCGGCATTTGCCTGGTAAGACTAAGAAAAAACCTATCAGGATAGTCAGCCAGTGAGATCGTTCCCAGGATCTTCCACTTGCTAAGTCAACAATCCACCAACTGAGCTACGGCCACTCACTAAGCACACAATAGATTAAACCAACAAGATTCAAGCATAAAACTTGCATATCAAATTCGAAACAGTCTAATCTTGCTATTTAGAATGTGACATTCAATGCAATTCCTCCATAATATTTTCAGTTCTGCTTTCAACGCGTCAAACTAAGGAGAAGAAGGGAAGGAGGGGGGGGGGGTACTGCAGTAATTCTAGAGTGAAAGACAAAAATTAAATGTAAACGCATAGCTTCCAATTTTCCACTAATTTACTCGTTATTACACAATTTGCTAATCTCGTACTATATAATTCAAGACTCGAGACTAGACCGAAGGCTTAAAACGCTCGTTTTCTGTACCCGTGGTCACGGATTCAAGTCGCGACGTGGTCCGTTGAACGGAATGGTTCGGTGACCACTTTACCAAAAACTTAGGTCACCAGCTCGTTTCCGACATCATCAATTCAAGCAAACAAACAAACAAAAAACAACGAAGAAATCGAGACGAGACGATACCAAGACCACATCCAGTCTCACTTTGCCGGAATACCATCGCTAAGTCTCCAATTTAAATAGAGGTTGTAGCTTGGTATCTCATATTTCGACGCTATTTGGTTTATTTCAAGGTGGAAATCGGTTTCAAACTAAGGCGTGTTGTCATTCAATGCTGATTTAACACAATCTATGGTGTCATACTAGCACTACCACAGTGCTGAATCACCGAAATCACACAAAAACAAACGGTGTTAACACGAAAAAGTGGTGGTCGTCCTGGGACACTGAAAAGTGTTGAATGAATACGGTCATTTTTTGCAGTGTACAAAGCAAATACAAAGACTCTTAACAACCGCTTACATGACAATACTGCGCAAAATATCAACGTGTTATGCCTAGGGTTAATCGTCATTCTGTGTTTCAGTAGGACCGCTGCCATCTTGGAATTAACTGAAACGAAAATTGGGTCACGCGATACACGAAATCAGTTGCAATTGTTTTCAGCCTAACTTTAATTGGTGAAAAGTTATCAAGAAAATTTCATGTAACAAATTTCTCACAGCTAGAAAAGAGGAAACAATGCACAAAACTCGTGTTCAGAAAGGCATAATAACTTCTTGCGCACATTACTTACACTTACCAGACCCAAAACTGACAAAATATGACCAAATACAGGGTATTGCAAAACAACACCAACAAACCTACCTCACGAGATTCCTGACATGAAAATAATAAGAAGAAAAAAGCAGAGAGCATCGAAGGTGCACAAATGCTTCCTTTCGGCGGTACAGGTTGCAGAAAACATGAACTTCAGAGCTTAATATTTAGAATATCATTAAAAGTAGAACTGAGGCGACATACACCCTCCATTCCAAAAGAAACCGAACGTTTTAAAAAAAACAAAAAAACAATGTACATTTTGGAACAAATCATTTTTATTAATCAATGTATTCCCCTTCTGCATCGATACACATATTTGCACGCTCCAACAAGTTGTCAAACGACTTCTCCATGTCCTTTATTGGAATGGTCTTTAGGACAGCGGTCGTCGCCTTCTCAATGGCTTCAATCGATGCGTGCCACTTTCCTTTCATCGCCAAATGCAGTTTCGGGAACAGATAGAAATCGCACGGAGCGAGATCTGGTGAATAGGGCGGATGATGCAAACGAATAATGTGATTTTTGACCAAAAATTCAGTTACAAGTCGCGAACGATGTGATGGTGCATTATCGTCCAAAAGAGTCCAACTGCCGATTTCTCGATATTCGGGCCGAATACGACGAATTCTTGCCAGCAAACGCTTCATGACGCCCCAGTAAAACTCTCCAGTGACTGTCTGGCCGGGCTGAACAAATTCTTTGTGGATAATTCCTTTTGAATCGTAAAAACAAATCAGCATCACCTTAACTTTTGACTTCACCAAGCGACTTTTTTGGGTGGTCCTTCATCCGGCGCTCTCCATTCAGCACTTTGCCGCTTTGTTTCGGGCTCATATTCAAAACACCACGTCTCGTCACCAGTTACAATCGATTTCAAGAAGTTTCGATCCTGCCGAGCACTTTTAACAATGTCTTTGCAATGCGCAATTCGATCAACTTTTTGGTCTTCGGTGAGTTTGTGTGGTACAAACCGCGAATTAACCTTCTTAAGGCCCAAAACTTCGGTCAAAATGCGGTATGCGGTTGTTTGAGGAATGCTTAATTCCATTTCAATAACTTTCACCGACGCTTTTTTGTTATGTTTGATGAATTCACGCACTTTTTCGATGTTTTCTTCCGATAATCCGGTTCTGGGACGGCCTGATCTTTCGTCATCATCCAGCGTCTCTCTACCCGATTTGAATCGCCTGAACCACTCGTAAACTTGCGTACGGGATAGACACTCATCACCATATGCATTTTGTAGCATTTGTTGCGTTTCAGTAAAAGGTTTACCCAGTTTAACACAAAACTCAATTGCAGCTCGTTGTTTGAAACTCATTTTCCGACCGATGTACACAACACACTGACAGTTGAAACGCAATAACTTTGTTGCCGTGCATCCAAATGTCATGACATTTATACCAGTTGTCAATGAGGGACTACGCCATCTACCGGTAAAATATTACAACAGATGGCACTAGTGGTACTATTTGTTTTCAAAAGTTCGGTTTCTTTCGGAATGGAGGGTGTAGTACACTCAAAGACTTCTAACCTGCTGTCCAAAAATGCATATTCCGCAATTGTGCAATGGATGCACAATGAATTTCCCAAAGGAAGTAGTGGATTCCAAGAATTTCTCTGAAGTAAAGGTGGGTCGAAATAAGCATGAATGGGACTACCTTCGAACAAGTAACAATAATTCGTTTGCTACAAGTCCATATCTCAAACAGTTTTCCTTTGCGGAACGATTAAAAAAAAAAAAAAAAGCGTGGTTGAAGGAGCAGGAGTAAATGACATACATTTCAACGAACGTTTACTGTACATTTTATCAGTAAAAGAGACTGTTTCTATAATTTGTACTCATACGGAAAGTCGTCTTATTGGTGCTTATTTCGACTCACATGTCTCGGAATACACTACTCCCTGGTAGTGTTGCCAACGAGATGAAAATATCTTGTCCAGAGACTGTCGTCTCGGAAAGATGTATATTATACGTTACGAGAGCTCTGTCTTGTCTCGTTTTCTATAGCCATTTCTCTGTCTCGTCTCGTAGTAGGCAACACTAATCCCTTCCGCATCCATTGCATAAGTTCACAATATGAGTTCTTTGAATAGAGCAGTTTTGAAGTCTTTGAGGGTACCATACCGCCTCAGTTCTACTGTTTATGGTATTGGAAATACCAAGCTCTAGAGTTCATTTTCCCACACTTTCGGCATCCTATAGCTCCGAAACGAAGGATTTCTTATTTTCATGTCAGGAATCTCGTGAGGCAGGTTTGTTAGTGTTGTTTTGCAACACCCTATATATTTACAAAAGTGCACATACGCAAATATATTAGGGTAATATGTTTCGAGAGAACTTCTGCTGGGGCTTGTGAGAAGTCCTGTAATCCATCTGGTGCATTTTTTTTAATTGAAAGCTCTGCATTTAGTATCTTTAAAAGTAATGCATTTTTTCGTTTACGAATTTCTTACTGACCACAAGAGAAAGCAATACTGAATATTCACACAGGCTGTTATTAAACATCATAAAAAGTGATAAACTACAGGAACATTATCTTGTTTTCCGGATTAGGTCCGGATTAATGTTTTCCGGATAGTTCACACGAAATGTAAAGAAAGGCGTTGCCACTTCACAACTTTGCTGCACCAAAGATGAATGGTAATATCCACCAAGGGTTTGTTACTTTGTAAGATCATCAATTACGGCAGTTTCTCACGAAACTTTACAAACATCAATGAACAGGAGATAGATAAAACTACAAGTCTACATGGCATCACATTTAACACTAAATGGTATTATTAATTACATGGTTAATAATTACAATTTTACCCAGTCTCGGAAGTATAGTCGTGAAGATCGATACGGATTCACTGCAGACTGAAACTCTGCTAATGCTACCATACTTTAGGTTTCCAAGATTATTTCACCCTTAATCTCACCAGACGAATGCGGGGCGAGAGGCACGTAGAATAGTCCTTGGCTGTTACCTTCCCATTCGCTACCAAACGATGTCCAGGAACGTAATTATTCCAACATCTTAGCCCAGATGGAGTGTACAACATTATAACCAGATTATGAATCACATGGAAGATGGACTATTACAAGTGTACCTCTCACAAATAACCTTACTAACAGGAGAAGCAAATTCGCTTACATCTTCGAAAAGAGCACACGGAGTGAAGTTCTACACAAAAATATATTTTTTCAATTAAGAATCATATCGTAACAGAATATAGTGCACGTTTACCTGTGCCTCTTAAGTTGTTATTAAGCAGTAAACTATAATGTGATGAGGTGGAATGATGTATTGGACTATTAAACTGAAGGTTCTGTGGTTCAAATTCCCGCCGAGTACTTCCTCCTTTACTATAAAAAAATGGTTCTTCTTTTGTTATTTTTCTCACGTTTTATTATTGGAAATCACACAAGCATATGGTATTATCCGTTTACACCTCCATCAAATTTTCCCACTGTTAAAGACGGCCAACCGTATCGATCCAGTAAAAAAAAGAGCGTTCGCTTCAGTGTATTTTGAAAATAACTTCCTTTGTTCCTTATAGCGACGTTTTTTGATCCACATATGCTATTTACTTTACATCTGCAACCAAAAAGAATCCAATACAGGCATAGACAATACTTCTAAAAATTAGAGAAAGAGAAATACTCACTTAAAAGAAAGCAAGACTAACAATAAATATTCTTCCTAACAGAATACATTTCTGTGGACCAAACCAGCCAAAATCAACCACATGACTATACAGCATACAGAGAGTAATATACAGCATATTTTGTTAGTATTTACGCCAATGTATTTCGTTTTCCAATTGAGAATGAGCAAGCACCTCGTTCCCATATAACTATTATTTCCTTTGTTGCTCAGAACAATTTCCGAGAATATTCGACATTGTAAGAATTTTGAAATTTAATTTATTCTGTTAGTTTCGCTAACTTATTGGCTTCTCTTTCCAAAGCAATATTTGCGTTATCTATGAAACTTACTTCAGTAATATTGTCACCCCCCCCCCCTTCTTATTTCTGTCTTTTCTCTACTTAACGGAAATATATTGTAATCTCAATTAAAAAAGAGGCCCAATATAAAAAAATCCAGGATGAATTTTTAAAAATCAAGAGTTTTCCAGAATTCGTGGAAACCCTGTATCGTATTTTTCTTCGCAACGTACCATCTTTTTGGACCAGTGTTGCTGGTTTAAATCACTCTGACCAGGTGATTAAAAAAATGTTGTTTTTTTTTAAAAAGAAAAAAGAAAAAATGCCACAAATAGCGTGAACTTCATGGTGACGATTCCACATATTAAACCATCTGCGTTAATTTTATATCATTCTCGCCTTATATATATATATCATTTATATAAAGGGTTTTCGGATTCGATTCTCGATGGGGTCACAGAATTTCTGTAAAGTGCAAACCGAGTAGTGGTTGGGATGTTACTGTAAGCAGTAGGTCCTGTCCTTCATAACCTTGCTGTTACGTAAGGACGTTAAGCCTAAACAAACGAAACGAATCCACAAATTGCATCTTTCTGAATACTTGTTGTTTCATAGAGAAACCACAATTAACTTTGCTTAAATATATTACTAGAAGTTAGCAAAATTTATCGACTGAATCCAGTGACGTACATTATTATTGTTATGCAACTGCAATCAAAGCAAAAATTTCAAATATTCTTTTGTTCTAATAATGATTAGTATTGATAAAATTCCGTACAAGATTTTTTCTCATAAAAACCCCAGGTAACGAATTTATTGAAATCAAAAGTATTTTCTCTATGTGTATGCATGGATGGTTCAGAGCCAGAGAGAACTCAAATAATTCGTACTATCTTTATTCGCTTCTGTTATTAAGTCGCTGTATGTCTGATTCAGTGAACTAAATTCGATCTTTACTCTGTAGTCTTTTGAAACTGTCTATTTATTTTAATAATGTGTATAGCTCTGTACTGTGATTTCACTTGTGCAGTTGTATATCTTCTTATTCTTCTAAAGTGACTCTTAATAATTATATTCACAAGTATGCAAGATCAGTACAACGTATTTCTATCATATCAGGTGTCCTCCGTGGATGAGTCGGTAGATACATCGCATTTGTAATTAAGGGGGCCCGGGTTCGAGTCCAGGTGGAGGACAATTTCTCTCAGGTGTAAACAGAGTAGTGGTTCGGATTCCACCTACAGAAGCTGTATCTGTAGGTCCCGTCCTTCATAACCACGCTGCTGCATAAGGACATTAAGAAGAAACAAACTTATTTCTATCCATATGTAATATAAATAAATAAAGCAAAGTATTAAAAAAAAACCGATTTAAGCCAAATACACCTGTTTTTTTTAAAAAAAAAAAAACTTTTTGCCAACCCTGTTTTGGACAACAAAAAAATACCCATTTCTTCCCGATTTGATGACCATGTTCCCAGCGCCTGCTTTACGTATTTTCAGAGGAAATGATATATTTTCAAAGGGAATGATTACTTTATTCAGAGTTGCTATGATATACTGTAAATACACATGTTAATTAAAACTGTGAATGGACATATTTGAGTGCAGCATGCAATTTTCTTTAAAGTCATATAGACCATAATATAGAATTAATGACCAAGATATTTAAAATATTGCATATTGCATTACGCGGAGCTGTTAATATTTAACCCCCATATAACTATATAAATAACAAGCTACACAAATTGATTACCATTCATTCACGATTTGCTATATAAGACTTTCTGTCTACAAATATTTCGCTGTATTCAAAAGAACTACATAAATAAAGACATAAAAATAATTGTCATTTCTCTACGTGAAGTAAAAATAATGGAGCTTCATGTTTGGAATGTATATTATTTCATTTTCTAACACCTCATGCATTGACATAAAAAAAAAGCAATTACAATCAATAATAATATTCAAAGTTCATTTATGATACAGTGATTTCGTTTTTTTTTTTATTACTAGAAACTACAATAGATTTAGAAGTATGTAATGTCATCGTAAAATGCTGACCGATAGGATAAAATATTATTTCTTATTTTCACATAATTTTAGTTTATAATGGACGGAAGCAACGTAATATAACTAATATTATACCAGCGTGTGAAACGACGAAACAACTATAATTAGCTAACCATTTTAAAGAAAGAAGATGCTAAGTTGTAAGACCAGCTTCGAAAGCTCTGTTGTTCCCATGGATAGCGATCACAATTGTGGACATCCTTTCATATACAGACTCACAAAACTAACACCATCACTCACTAGAGATCCTGGAAGTTCGTGACAAATTTTAAAATGTGCAAGAAGTAATAGGATTTTTTTTTTTTTGCTATCCAGGATATGAAATCTGTGGATCTACTCGAGAATTATGTATTTAATATGTATTACTGAATGTATTTCAGTATCTACTGAAATATGTATTTAATCTTATTCAAGAATAACTAATATGCTACTGAAGTTTTCTTGAAACTTCAGACTTAATTCGGTTAAGCTATTAAACTTAACCGGTTAACTTATTCGGTTAATACTTCGCTTGTTCGGTTCGGCAAGTGATATAAGAAAAGATTTTCTGAAGAAAAATTTCAAAATTGTTCAACAGGAAAATCGTTCTGAACCAACCCCATACAAAAATCAACCTTAGTCGTGATCTCCAAAGTGCCATTTCTAAAAGATGTTCCTTTTGTTGAGTGCATGAAGAGATACGTTGAATTCAAAGAAATGATATCGAAAATTGAAAGTTTTGTCAGTTCTTGAGAGTTTGAATATAAATCTTTTGTGGACGGTACTCTTACAGCTATGTGGAAGCCACAAGCTTCCATACAGAAGAAGAAATTTACAGGTGGGAGCTTTTGTCATCCTATGCTTTCGAGGAAGCTATCTGAACTTGACACACATCTTTATCAGTATGTACATTTTTCAGAGAATATCTGAAGAAAATGTAAGTTGAAAAGCATGCAAAATAAACGTAGTGACTCTATGGAAAAACATACAAGAAAACCGATTAATAAACGAAAAACATCATTTCAGATTATATTCGTATAAACACTATTATTCGTATTCTTGGCTACTACTATATCAAGGCTACCAGGTAATTTTTTATCCGGTGAAAATACTAACTAAAGAAGTGAGAGCTGCGATTGCTCAGATTCCGGACGGTTCCTTGATATATCAAGACACCTAAAACTATTAACAATTAAACTCTGGTTATGGTCTGGAACTGTTTCAATCTAGCACTGATCTACCATGTTATGCAAATCACTATAACGTAACTGTTAAGCGTGGCAACATACATGCTCAGGATACACTTTTGACTCAGATGGAGAAGGCTGGAATATAAGGTCAACTCCAGATCCATTTCGGTTAAGTTCCGTAAAAGAACCAGTGACGGCTCGTCAGGTGAAGTTAATGAAGCATAACTTCACTTATTTTCTTATGCACAAAGTTTTATATTTAAAATATAAATGTTATATTTAAGAGATAATATAATATATAAATGTTAATCTACTGAAGTCATGGGAAACCTGGTGACAAGGTCAATTAAAGATCGAAATATTTAAAACTTACCCCCGGCACGAGACTGATAAGTGGTATTACGGGTAATCCAGCTAAGTCTGGAAACCCAAGGTAACTGTTAATAAGCGGGATTTACCTCAGGTGTAAGTATGTAGCACTTCACCTGATTTTCATATCATGAGCCGCCACTGAAAAGAACTATTGTCGACCGGAAGCATTCTTTATTTTCATTAATTACTTTCTTAACGAGCAATTTAGGTGAAACTATATTTTTCTTAGGCATATATTATATTTTCCCATCAAGTAATAAAATGCCAATTGATTAACAACAGATTAACTATTTACTTGACATTCGGTAGTGTTGACCACGAGATGAGACTGAGGCTGTTTCGTCTCGAAAATGTATTCTGTCTTGTAACGGACATGTATCTAACTGTAAGGGATAATGCTCTATAAGGGATATGCACGTAACTGACATAAAATATCGTACTCATTTAATTATTCATGCTAATAATTGACTACATGTAAACATCACATTCAAAAGAAAAAAATATATTGTTTCTTAATTTTCTCCAGTAGTCAAGCACGGTTTTCTTGGTTGCCTGACTTTCCACGAGCACTTGCTGTCCTTTTATACACAGTACCAAGTATATCATGACCAGATGATCAGAGTGACCCTCCTCTCTATTGACCCCCTACAGTTTGTGATTGGCGGCGGGTCTGCTCCGAAACACTGAAAATCTTTTGTATAAAGGCTTAGTTTGATTTTAGCTTCCACATTGTTGTTAACCAATGCAGATACAAAATTTTAAGCATTGTTAGATATAAGCAAATACCACCAAGCGTTAGACATCGCTTCAGACAACTACATAGGCTAACTACCATGTACATTTTACTTTTGGTTGGATAAATTTTTATCGGTAAATCTGTATTCTCGCTGTACTACCCAATCAACAGCAATTTTTTCCTGTCCATTAAGCACCAATTAAAGAGAAAATACTCGAACGTTTGTGGCACCCAGAAATAGAAAACTTCAATACAAGTTAGTTTAACACGGTCAGTAAAACAAGTGAGCGTGTGACATTACTAACAATCGCTAAGTCTCCGAGGATCCTTTGATAGGGGCCTAAAACTATTAATTAACAATTACCAGTGGTTATGGTCTGGTACTTTGTTTCAACACAGCACCGACCCCATACGATGTTATGCAACCCACTATAACATACTTGTTATGCGAGGAAATATAAGTGCTCAGGATATTTTATGACATGGACAGACGGCCAAAGCGGGGATATAAAGTCTCATATTGTTAACTACGTTTTTCGAGAAAAATGCAAGTTCATCGCCGCAGTAACAAACGTTTGCCATTGGATTCTATCCTGGCCAAGAACAAGCCAGTTTTCACCTTGAACATTATTTCTCGAATATCCCTTCTAATACTGTCATTCCAACGAAGTCTCTCGGTCTTCCCAATAACGATGGAATATAATCTTAGCTTTTCTCCCATTGGAGATACATGCCTGTCCATCTTAGCCGTTGTGATTTCTAAGGACTGGTTAGCAAACTTTACTACAATGGAAGTCTTACGTCACATCCGAAAGGTTGCCATGGAAACTGCCTTGACTCTGTCTAGTTACGAATTATTGACTTGTTTGTACGAAGAACAACTTTCCATTAGCAAAACATCATTTTCTAAGGAGAGAAGAGGCGGGGGATCGCATTTTCTTGCTCTGTTGGTTGAACCTGTACGCTGAATTGAAATGACGATTAAGAAGATAGTTGTTTTCAGAGGTTTTTCTTATTATTATTATTAAGGCTCAATCGCAGTGGGTTTTCCCCACTTTTTCGTTTTACGTTAATTATTCAAAATTCCGTGCAGGTAAACAAAATTTAACTTCACCTCTGGATCGTAGGATAACTGGTTCGGTCCCGGATTCCCGGCTTGTGCCATGTAGTTTGTGTAGACAAACACCGTGTGCGTAGGTTTTGGGGTTCTCCCTTTCTTCCCATTTTCTTCATACCACCAATTCTCTCAACATCATCATCCATTCGGCCAGAACCAAAGTTGCCTAAAGGTCTTGAATAAAATTCAAAATTCGTATGTTCGGAGAGCTGCATTTGGTTCTCCAATCAGCGAATCAATTATACAGAGATCATTGATTACATTCATCAGTTATTTTTTTTTACTGAAGTTGAATAACAAAACTATTTTACCAAATGACAAAATTTCATGCTGGGATGGCATCTTCGATATAGGCCCTGGCCGACACCTTCCCGAATCCTTTTCCCTCCCCTATCCCGGCCTGATCCTTAGATGCCTGAAGGACATAAATGAAATTCAATTCAATGACAAAATTTCCTATTTCTAACAAAATCTTGGTGCGATAAACACGACCTTTGGACAGTAACCGTTAAGTGCAAGTTGAAGGCAAGAGGTCAACCTTCAGCTGGTCAGATAACGACGTAATTTCGACCCGTTTTTCTGTAATAAATTAAGAATTCCATTACAAAAAACATCTTTTGTTTACGCTCAAAGTCTCACTATCTACATTTCCTGATATTTTTTCTAGTACTGCCAAGTTCTATTGACACCACTTTAAACGATATTACATATCTCAAATACATTCACCATCCCAGATAAATAAAGCACTCTTGAAGCGATCCTCAAGTGGGAACAGTGGCCCTTCTAGAAATGCCTTGACTAGGGGAATGATGTAGTGTTTGATCAAATAAATAAATAAAAATAAAAAATTACTTTCGTATATCACTGTAAATAGTTATGTAAAATATAATTCTATTTTTTTTTACATTAATTGTGATACTGACTTTGGTAACAAATATTCTTATCACTACACAAACGTTAATATAAACTATGACGTGCCGCATTTAGTATTCTTCTGATTCAACAAGAGTGCACATAAGATTTTAGGGCATGTTCGCATCACACTAGTTCTTAAAAGCACATTCATCAAGTGAAAATTAGTGACTTTTACTGACCCTCATTGAAGATATTAGCATAGACCTCATAATAGATAGACTTAGCACGCTTCCCCATTTCTGGCTGTGCTAAAACTAATGGTTTTTTGTTCAGAGCATGTGATTTTGAATCCATCCACTAGGCAGTTCTGCCATAGACCTCATAGTAGAATATGACGCTATGGCAGAGCTACCTAGCGGATGGATTCAAAATCACGTGCTCTGAACAAAAATCCATCAGTTTTAGCGCAGCCAGAAATGGTGAAGCGTGCTAAGTCTATCTATTATGAGATCTATGGTACTAGTTACCAAAAAGAAGTATTAAACAAGCGCTAGTTTTGAAAAAGAGTACTTTCTACTCTTTTCGCATCGAAGTGACCATTATGACTTCCACAGTATTCTGGATTTGGTTATCTGCACAGGTATGTGTATTAGATCATCTTTCAAGGTCAATCGAAGTTGAATTTTTGAACAACGCATCTTCCAATGTGTAAGGTAAAATAAAAGCTCATTTAGTACTTCGATATAGTAGTGCAAAGTATACGAATAATACTTTGTCCATAACCACAACAACACTATTGCTAACTAGATCAAAATAACTGGCTTGTGGAAGTGCAAATCTTCATCATATGCCTTCAATTTCCTTCATCTGCTCAATTTAATAGTGCCTTGAAACCACACGTCAATCTCTGGATTTAAATCCGATTCAGAACTTACGTGTGTACTTAAGAAACGCTGCTTTTTTGAACGCTTCATTCTTCCTTCACCACACATCCTTGTATCCATAACTTCAATACAAGTTTATCTTAGATCTCATCCTAGAACAAAACCGTTCCCCAAAGTTTCAGGACCTCATATTGATATTTCTTGGAAAATTATAACTTTCTTCTTATTTGTATGTTTTGTTTCTGGCTACACATCTTCTGAATACCAACTTTTTCAATATATTTTAGATTGTTTGTGGTGCATCTTGCATGCTCTGGACGAGTGAAGTAGCCAAATCTTTTAGCACTAATTCTTTGAGTTTTGTTCACAGAATGTAGAATTCATTCCTGGAAGATAGTTTCCTTGGTTGGCTAGAACGGATTCTATTCCTCAATAATTGTTCTATGTTTCTTTATGATGTATCCAACGGTAGAGCATGGATTTCCAAGCTTGGCTATGTCTCAGTACCTTCTGCGAGTAATCTGACAAAGTTAGTTCTTCCAATGTTGGTTCACTCACTTTGCTCCCTACACTGTTTCTTTATGCCTGACGGGACGTGGATTGCTTCAATACACTACGCAGACTGCTCTTGTACACAAATGGATACCTAGAACATTTCTTTCGAGAGTTGTCCACACACTTTTCTTGCAATGAATCTACGTAGTTGTCACTCTCTCGTTGCCTATTACCTTACACGTGTATCGTGTGGTAGTTATTTCTATATCATTCTATTGAGGACATCCAAATCCAAATCTCATAAAAGGGCAAAAGATTTCGAAATGGACTATGTTTTACGTGAGATACAGTCTGTTTTCCCTCCTTGTTGAACTTGTCCAAATACTTTTTTTTTTACCCCTGTATACACTAAGGCGAAATGGACGAAATTTAAGGAGCCTCGAAAACGGTACATGTCCATTTTTTCATATATTGAACCTTGAATTCCAAATTATTTTCGTTGCATCATACCAAGCTCTTGGTATGTAATGAATTAAGTTTTTTGTTTATTATTCATAGGGCATTTGCCCTATAACCTGAAGTCTTGTTTTTCCCCGTAAAAATTATGAAAATGGACATGTGTCCTTTTAATAAAAACGATTGAATTGTGACCGCACCTTATACTTCAGCTTTTCAAAATATTTAACAAAATGCATAGTTTTTCCAGCCTGACTTCTACCCCTTTACTTTATCTTTGGACAACAAGCATTTCTGCGATAGCTTCCAATACTTTCTTCTTATCATTATTTTTTCTTTGTCCCCCGATATGACTACACGCCTCCTTTCACATTATCAAACGGAATGGAGTAAGAGAACTTTCACCATTTGATAAGAGTAGAATCGCAATAACAAACATTGGAAATAAGCTGCAGGGTTATTAAGTCAATTTTGCACGTTGGCGGACATCATTACCAAACACGTGTCAACACAAATTATGTAATAAGACGACAATGCCAGAAACAGGAAGTAATGAAGGACTGCAAAACCTTTCGGACAACTAAAACTACCATCTGAATATTTCTTTCTTGTGGCATACATTGCAATGTTCACTCTAATTGCCAATTGTAGCAAACCTGACACATGATTTCGCTAACTTTTAATACTGTATATTTCCATGACTTCAAGAAAATATCGTGATCTTCCAATTTGTCTATTATAAAACAGACTTACAGAAACAATGACCAAAGCCGCTATCGAAGGCAAGTAAGTATTCACACGAATGTCTGTATTTTCTTTTCCGTTATGACTGAGGAACGAAATCGATAAATATTTCCAATGGCTTTGCAAATTAGAACATTTGACTGCCTTTTCTTGAATAATTCCACTAGAAGTTGAACAAATTTTGTAAAAAAGCCAACGGTGATTCAAACCACAATGTAAATATGTAATTACTTTGTGTTCAAACTTAGTGATATTCACGAGCTGGTTTTGGTTACCTCGTGATTACATTCGACGTTAATATCTGAAACGTTCTGGAAATCGAAAACAACTTATAAACACAGAAATATTGTTAGATATGGTACGATAACTCGGCCTGAGCCAAAGATACCAGAACAACTTAAATAAATTTAATCCAATTTAACTGAAGCAACAAATGCACTAATAGAATTTTGGATGTTTTGTGGTTGCGGTAGACGAAACGAAACTCAAGTATCTTCTATATTGCTTGAACTGTTTGGATGTTCACTAGATCCACACAGGCTGATGGATTTGACCTAAACATAACCACTTGATAACGTCACTGAAATTTGGCTGTTTCTGATGAGGACTCGATGTACCAAGTTGAAAGTGGCAATATGTATTTGTTATGTAATGACTTCAAAATGTATTTCTCTCTGCTTCTAAACAGCTACTTTATTTTTGCACTGTGTACAACCAAGGATGTACTAACAGAGGATTAGTTTCTCATGCCCAGCGAAAGAGTGAAGCCAAAAAACAACTGAGCATCGACCAAAGCGACACACGTGATTGGTTAGCAGGCAACTACAGAGCTTGCTGCCATCTTTGTTAGCCGAAAACAATGTTTTCTGATTGGAGTAAGTGGGCTAACTGGCCGAGACTAAGCTGTGACGTTTGGCTTCCATGTTCTTGGCGAAATCGCATATGCTAGAAAGTCCTTGTGTACACTGTACAGCTAAGTAATACGTCTGTGTTTCAGCTTTGTTTTTGTATTCACGAACCTTAAAGCAGTTGTTAAATTGTTGGAATTTTTATGATGCTTACAATAAATATACAAGGCTTATTAACATAGCAGAAACTGTGCACTGCAATACTTCCCCATGATAAATATGGTTTAATATAATTGAATGTGACTGTTTTATGAAGATTGATAGATCCTTGAAAATCAGTATTCGAATGATTTATTATTTAGTTTGCTACGTAGAAACACATAGATGTGATACATGAAAAAAACAACAGATGAGATACGCGAGAAAATGATGTGAAGAACATGATAAATGTCAACCCGCGAGACAGTTTGTTAAGAAATTGTGTCTCGAACAATGACTCAATAATATATCACTCCCTGGCATCTATTAGACAGCAACAGGCCGAAAAAAAATGATACTTGATCTGCTTCAGCAATCAGCAGCAGCTCAAAAGTTGTATTCTTGAAGTAACTTTTGTAGCTGCTTCTATGGGACAAAAATATTAAATACTATGTTTTTTTCGATAACTAGGTTTGAATTATTTATAACGATATTTTCAAATCTAAAGAAAAAACTACTACTCCACATGATTGTAATATTTTTCTCAATGTATTCCAAGTTTGGCTTTTGTTATTTAGGGTAATTGCTATAAAATATTATTTAAATAATAACTCCAAGTCTCTTCAAATTTCGTATGTGAACGGCATATTTCCGTAAGCTTGCAAAACAAATAATATTTGTTAATTTCTTTGAATGTTTATAAATTTGTTATGAAACATCACAAGAAAAAAAAATAGCTGGACCCTCATATTTTTTACGCAGCCCCCACAGTCCAAGCGGTAACGTTACGGACTTCGGAGCGGCCATGGGGAGGTACGTGGGTTTGAACCCCACGGCCGACCATCCTGACTGAGATTTTACAGTTTCCCCTCAGTTTTACAAGGCGAATGCCGAGATGGTACCTTACTTCATGCCCTGGCCGATACCTTCCGCATCATGTACTCAACTCTATCTCGGGCTGAGCCGAAGGATACCAATAAATACCAATCGAAGTCTCAGACTGATGGAACACAGGAGCTTTTTGGAATGCCGGAACTCCGATAATCCAAGAATCTCTAGGGATATGCCTGCCCCAAGGCAAGGAGAGCGAATATCTGCTCGTGATGCACGTCCCAGAAAGTGCACAACTTGTCTTGTGTAATGGATGCAAAGAGGCAGGGGTGGAATGCGGGTCCCCAAATAAAAAATAAAAAATACCAATAAATAGTCCATAAATAAATTCAAATTCACATATTCCTTTTTCGTCAAAATGGGTGGGGGTAGTTTTAGTCCTTAGCTAAAAAACATTACATGGAATACACCTACCTACCTCTCTATCCCCCCTCCCTCTCTTATTATTTAGCACATGTAGAAAAGTTTTACCAAATAGGATATTTCAATGCTAGTACGAAGGATCTCCGGCTAAAGCTTTCAGACTAGCATCCTGAGTAATGTTATGAAGTAAATGCATAACGCAACAAGAACATAAACAATAATTATTATTCATAAATAATAAACAATAATTATTAATTATAATATTCTACCATATCAATCCCTACGACTCATTTTAGGGGAGAATGCACGAAAAGCTACAAGCAACGAATCAATACCGATCTCATTATACAAACTAATTAACTGACGAGGTAAACGGCCGGAAACACGTAAACTAGTGGTCTATGGAAATGAAAATTGGGGATACTCGTGCCAAGCTACGAAAAGCAGTACCGAGTGTTCTCGAACACAAAGAGAACAAGCAATTTAACAAGGTGGGCACCCCACGTTCATTTTGTCACCTTCCGTAAGTGCACTTGACTATAAATTAAGAATTGCATCTATAAATGGAACACCGAAATAGATATGGCAAAACAAAGATCAAGGATTTCTTTTAAAATCAAAATAAGTTGAACCCAGAGTTTAGTGGTTACGATATCCGACTTTGGTTAAAATAAATAAATACGTACATAAAATAAAATAAAATAAAGCTTTAATTGGCATGGGACGTTTTGATAACTTTTATTGACTTTGGCCCATCACGAAGTGCAATGTTTGTTAAAATCCACAAACAGCCATGCCGCAGACGGCCTTGGAGATGCTGGCCACAGAGTCCAGAGCTGCTAGCACGAATACTTCGGTCGACACGATATCACACTTCGGATCGGTTCTGGTGAGGCACCACCAGACGAATGCTGCGATGGTACATAAAATAAGGCTCTGGTCGCTATATTTCCACTCTTGCCAGAAAGAAAGTATGCTGATGGACATGATTATCGTGCCTGTGATTGGTGTAGGCGATATCTGCCTCTGTAACTTATAAATTACAAATTAAACAATTGACAGTTGAATTACTGGACTACTGTGTATCTAATTAAAAGCCTCAAGAAACACGTAGTATCTGTTACGAATTTTCTCCTGGTTTTCTGTCAATGGCAATGTATAAGTATGTATTTTTTACAGCATGTATATTGGGGAAGAGGATGTTCGAAGGTAGTTGTCTAGGGTCTGGTTAATGTGTACCATCCCGTTAATGTCATGCACACTTTCTCAAAATTTTATACTGCTTTAGTGATCCATATCTCAATTTCGATCTACATGATAAATAAAAAGACTTCGATCTACGTTGATTTCAGCTAAAGGTGCTACTACACTATCGAGCTTGCTCAACAGTTTGCTCGACTAGTTTCCTGTCGAGGAAGCTCGAGTCCACTTCACACTATTACACTATCGAGTATCCGGTTAAGCTTCCTCGACTTACTCGACGAGCGTGTCCCTGAGCAAGCTGATTAGGAAGCTCGATATTGTAATAGCGCCTTTGGTGGCATTCTAGATATATTTAAGTGAGGGCTGATCCATTCACCTACATGCTTCGATCATGGGATTCTACAGTGTATACAGCCAAAATGTCTATTTTTGTTGTGTCTCGCTTTTATACGAAAGGACTCTTTCCATCCATCGGGACGGGCGTAAGCCATGGTGCTGTTACCGCCCATAAAATTCATTTTATCTTTTTTATTATCTTTCCATCCGTATGCCTGAAGTATACATTTTAACCCAGTATGTTTTCCAACTTACCCACTCATACAAATACACTAAACAGACATATGCAAACCAAAACATCCGGCTTATTATCAGATGAAACGCGCAACTCCATTGTATGCATTTGAAAGGCTTGAAAAATAGGTAAAACGGTTAAGAAAAGAGAACCTTGAACTCAACCTTTCGACATTATTTTTATTAAAAAGAAAAAGAAATGACATCTACACATACAGTATCCTTGAACTCTGGTTTTTCATATGAGAAGTAAACCTCAGGAAGCTTTCATTTTTAACTTGTCAATCTGAATTAACAGCGGTTTAGTTATATCCAACCTGTCACCTGCAAAACTACAAAATTCGGCTCCGTTTAGGAGTACGAGATTCAGATACAAAACAGTATAAAAGGAAAACACCTTTATGTATGACAAAAATTCTAACAGCGTAAAACAATAAACAAACTCCACATCCAATCGTTCTTACCAGCTACGGTATGTTTGCCAAGTCGGACGGATACATATGACCGGGCCATCGTATAGTGTTAAAATTCATTTCCAGTACCAGCTTTTCAGATAATTTTGTAACAGACGTGTCACAACTGAGAATAAACATAAACCATCTGTATAATATCTCAAGGCACTCTGAGCATTCGAGTCAAAGTTTTCGAACTAGAAGTTCCCAGCTGACGTAACAAGAGAAATAAGGAAGTCCCCATCTACACACAACGATACACTGGCATTAAGCATTTCTCTTTTACGCTTTCTCACTGTGAAGTTCGTTTAGCCATGAAATGATCTAAGTAATAACTTATATACATATAAACAACACACTCTCAGAAGTTTGCAATTACGCTTCAGAATTATGGCTAGGGAAGCTTCTCCTGGAATTTCCGGAGTAATATTTATTTTTATTTTCTTTTACTAGAAAGCAAATACACCTATTTGTAACGAACATAGTTCCTGCATAGTAATGGACATGTGGACTAAAAATTACAACCATCATAATATTCAGGTATGGTACAGTAGATTCTCGCTAATTCGAACCCCGCTAGTCCGGACATACGGTTAACCCGGATAGAACTGCAGAGATATGTTAATTTCTGCATCAAGAAATAACATGAATATGTTCTTTTTGTCTCGTAATTCATATCAGCCGAGTAGGAAAGTACGCTATATTGCCAGTAGGGGCGCTGCCATAGATGGTACGGAAAATCCGCTGAAAAATCGTACGATCCCCGCTTTACACGATCAAAGAATGTAACCGATGAGATTGCATACGAGAAATCGTATCGTCTAAAGTGGCCTTAAGTCTTGACACTGGTAAAAACTTTATTTCGCCTATTCTTTTCCGTAGTTCTTCATTCTCTTGCATCTCCATGTTTCGGCTCTATACACGTATAACACAATACTCAATACAAAATATTCACTTTTCCTCAACTGTGTGTGTATCGGTCCACAGAAGTGACATGTTTTCTTAACGAACGCCTCTTCTGCCAATGCTGTTCTCGCCTTTATTTGTTTCACACTTCATATCCTCTCTTATAGTTGCAGTCACCTACTAAGTCGTCGTCGTCGTCTTCTACGACTACTACTACAACAACAACAACGACGACGACTACTACTACTACTACTATTATTATTATTGCATAATAATAATAATAAAGGTTCCGTATATACGAACATACGTACATACATCTCCTAATACTTATCCCTGACTAAATATTATGTCGTCGGTGAGTTACTAACGCGCTTGTAATCTAGAGGTCCACGGTTCGATAGCCGGTGCAGAGACAAGTTTTTCAGAACTCATTTTAAACTGTATATCTCGTCCTAAGAATATCTACGCACGGTGGAAGGCAATGGGAAACCACCAACGGTTTATCTTCCCCACAGACCTGTCCCCGAACAGAACTCTCCCATCATTACCACACCATCATCAATTATAATTAATATCCCAACTGTCGAAGGATCAGCAGAAAATTTGTCTTTAAAGGGCTAAAGACGTGGCAGATATTTTGTTAAAGAGGGTCCATGAGCTTTGGAGATCCAGGATAGGTTTATGCATGAAATACAGGTACGTTATTTATGCATGAAATACAAGTACGTTTTAAAAAATACAATGAAATCTTAGTTTCGAATAACTCCGGACACCTTGGATACGTCCCTGCTGGTGAGACTGCTTTGTGCATATAATGGTAACCTGCGTTCATAGACAGAGGTGAAACAGGGTCACTTTTGGTGACCTGGCCTGACCCGAACATAGGCGACTGGCGACCCGATCCGAAAGTTGATCCGAGTGACCCGGTATGGGAAATATAATTAACTGGGAATTTTAAAACGTCTTATTTTTCATGTTCTGAGGGTTCTAGTCACCTCTGAAAGAAACACTGTTCAAACGCAAGGACATAAAATTATGCTTTGCCCTTTGAGTCACCAGATCGAAATAGGTCAGAAGCTCAGACCCGGTACCCGTTTCAGATCTGCTCACAGAATTCTGACAAGGTTCCTTTCGAAACTACACAGAAGTTTGGACAGAGTATAACATAAAAATAACTTCATTTTTTAAAGAAAAAATGGCGGTGTAATACCATATGTTCATTAGGAAACATAACAGCAGTTACGATACTGATCTTGTATGTCACGGGCTACGAATGCGGAATTCTAGGAGCAAGGAAACGAGAAGACCCCATCAATAATCACAACATTCATCGACAATGAAACGTAAATGAACGAATAGGAATCATGTAATATAGTATAACTGGACTTGAATAAGTATTGAAGAAACAGTAGCATCACTTATGTTCAAATGAAAAGCAAACAGACTGAAGACTAGGAAGACCTTCTTGCTGTTTCCGAGCGCATCTGCGTGACTATCATCCAAGAGCGAAACTGGTGCCAACCACATCCACTACTAAGTAGTAATGACATAGATTAATTAACATAGCTTATAAAGGTAAATCAAATGGCCTGAACATAATCGTATATATACATGACAGTTCTTATCGGACACTTTATGATGCACAACGGCTACATGACTAAGTCATTACTTCACAAAGACTTTGTTTACAATCGTTGGATTGCGTAGAGTATTAGCATTGTCAGTCACCACGTGTAGAAAATATTATTCTTTCACACTTAGTTGCACATTTTTACAGATATAATGTTTAAGTAAAACGATCTGGAAAGGTACTAAAAACTTGACATAATCCACATTATACTTTTTTTTCTCTTGAGCACACACACACACACATACACACACAGAACAGTGTGTCAAGTAACGAAACTGGCACTTCTACAAAAGAAATAATACCGCT
The DNA here is from genome assembly GCA_022664845.1 of Lepisma saccharinum. Taxonomy (NCBI): domain Eukaryota; kingdom Metazoa; phylum Arthropoda; class Insecta; order Zygentoma; family Lepismatidae; genus Lepisma; species Lepisma saccharinum. The sequence continues at coordinate 69,906 of JAGDQP010004263.1, forward strand.
AAAGGCAACGTAAAGTCAAAGGCAACGTAATTTCTGGAGTAACAGCTTTGGATGTCTACGATTTGTTTACAAATTTTATAGAAGCTTTGGAAAAACATCTGGAATTTCGCTCCCGGTAACGATTTCACGTAGTCGGTCACTGCACCTTGAATATCATCCACCGTTACATATCGCGTTCCTTTCAGAACTCTTTTGACGTCAGAGAACAAAAAGTAATTAGAGAAAACCAAATCCAAATAATAACGGAGTACTCGATGACTAAATAACTCTATTTTTGTCAAACATTACTTATCAATTCCAGCTTGGTGTGGAGGTGCATTATCGTGCAACAACAACCAATTTGTACAGACAATGATGTTTTACTCAATGATATCTTTCACATTACCTCTTCAATCCCTACTGGTGTAGGACAATTTCGCCACCGCTGGGCCTTGAGGTACATATTCTCTATGAATGACTGCTTTGAAACTGTATTACATAACAAACGTGGGTCTCACACGCAATACTTCTAATAATACTTTTTTATGATAAACAATTCAAATACTATTGGTCACCGTAATTTTTATTCAAATGGTCAAAAGTTTACGTGGTACGGCCCCCGCCAGCGCAATGTCTTGTCTTGTGTTGTTCCAGTTCAAAACAATAACTGTTAGTTTTAGGTTAAAACTACAGACCACTGATTGGAATGTGGATAAGTTTTAACTTGCAATCTTTTTAACATGGTGAACTCCATGTACTATGTTGGCGTCTCACGTTAATAGAGTAGGCAGAGCATATACGATCTCAAGATTTAATTGACACACTGTGTATTCACAACTATAGCCCGATGGTGCTATAGTCTGCTGCACTATACTTGGTTAACATGCAAACAGAATGCACAACATTTAGATCAGTACTCTGAACTGTTCAACCCCCAGTTTTACAATGGACGACTAATCTGGTCAGGGCTAAGTTGAAGCCAAGTCATATTTTGGATACGCCGATTGGCCAAAATATGACTTGGCCTCAACTTAGCCCTGACCAGAAGATTAGCCTTCGATTGTAAAACTGGAGCTGAGTCGTGACATCACAAACCTCCCTTGTCATGAGGAACAACTTAAATTTATCCAAACAGAAAAGCAAACTCGTTTAGTGACAGCAAACTCGCCCACCCTTTCAAGATTGTCGCTGAATCATGTTCTTTGTTCGGGAATATTTTCTACTGATCCCGTAGGCCGTCGTAAGCATATGAAAAACAAATTACTTCGCTGACAACGCAAGGTCACAAACTTTAAAAACAGATAACACTGTTTCAACACTATATCAGCGATTTCCTCAGACTAGAGATTCGTTTAGTCTGAGAAAGACGAGATGATACTGGGTTTGTTGGGGCGATCTGCACCGGACGTGTAAGGTGGTACATACCTGTGTTAATAAATGTGACGTTAAGAGAGTCTATTCGTGCAATTCCATGCGGCTCTCGCTCAAACGAGCAGATGCTTGTTTCCTTTTGCAAGCACGTAACGCTAGCTATAAGCTCTTCTCTCACACATACACTGAGAAACTACACTCAGCTACACTCGCTCTCTTAGGATATATATATCTTCCACTCGCACCGGCCAGAAAAGATAAGGTGAAAGCTGCACCACCAACTCGAACGCAAAAGTGTACACTAGTGCGCGCTAGTTCAAGCAGTGCAGTTCGCCCGAACAAACCAATAGTGTTGAAACAGAACGGTGTTATCTGTTTTAGTATATAAAGTCTACGTGTAGTTATATTCAATAAAAAGCAAATTCGTTCATAAAAAACAAACAAACTACAGAAGAGATTGTAAACGGTGTGCTCTTGTATAGAGGTGAGTATACAAGACTACACTACATCAATACCGGTATACTATATTTGTACATCAAAACTGGATTTCAATTGCTTTTTAATTACTTAAATTTAGTCACAGTACGGTGTATGTAAGTAAGTAAGTATTTTCATATTATTCCTGCTTTTAAATATAATTTGTGGGCTTAAACATTTAATCTTAAGTAACTATTTAAAATGTATACCAAGAGTATTTAATAGTGTGTACGTAGTTAACTGTGTTGGTGGTGTAAAAAATAGCAATCATAACTCAGCTTTGACATAACCTTGTGATTTGTCAAATATACCTTTTTGAGCACGGGAAAAGCTGTCACAGGTTATCAGAAATTAACAGGATGTGTATGTCCGGGATTTCTTGACTAAAATTGATTTATTGCATTTCAGTAATCAAAATAATAACCTTCTAGATTATTTGAATACTTTAGAGACGAATGCTTATCTCCTCCATTTTAAATAAAAGTGTTTTAATTTATTTTATATTGTTCATTTACCTTTTCCAGTCACGAATAGCTTTCCCTTCTGGATATCCAGGAAATTCAGCTACATTTATTTCAAACAGTCTATGTAGTAGATGCAGGAACCCAACTGAAGGTATGGTTAAAGGAAAAAGAGGAAGAACATGAATCAAAGTCCTTGATAATAAAGGAAGATAAATCGTATGCAGAAACAAAAAGGAAGGTGAAAATCGGGATGAACGCAAAGGGCTGATTGTCCCTTGAAAAACCTGTTGCGAAAATACACTAACAATGATATTGTTAAAGTTAGCAAGCTCATCTACTGTTTTTTTTTTCGACCAAAAAAATGACGTCTGTTTCACGTGAGTGTGCTGCGTGGGAAGTGTGAGGGATGATTTCTACGGAGGACATTATCAATAGGATAGCAAAAAGTAAAACACTAAGAAAAATTTCAAATGTGTGAGATACCAAAAAAATCTAGCAGTAATGTTTTAAAATGGGACCAAGGTGTGAATTTAGTTTTCGTTACGTCAACCGTTTTCCACGTACTAATGCAAGATATAGAACTAAAACTTTCTGCACGCACTCCTATTATAAGTTTGTTAAAGTGATCAAGAGAAATATATTATTTTTGAAAAAAAAAAAAAAAAAAAAAAAAAACAATTGTTGTTCGATGTCTAAGCTACAATATTTTCAAAACCGATTTTCGTTCGTCAGCTTTATAATTTACGATATATGTAGTATATTAATAAAAGTAAGTTTTGGTAATCTTTAGGAGAAAAGTGTAATAAACAAGTTCTGTAATTTTCTTTCCTTTATATGGACAGTGAGAGAGATTAAGCGGTAATTGTGGTTTGAGAGGGTAAAGTGGCATTGGAGATGGGGAATTAGGGGGCCGGTACAAGCTAAAGTCCCGGGCCGAAAAATAATCCCAGTCCGTCACTGCTCGGAATAACATTAATTTTCTATCTTAAAGATCACGAGCACCATAAAAAACATGGCTGTACTAATAGAATATTTCCTCCATTCTACATGTAGGTAAAGATAAGTTCACAGTCTGAAGTTAAATATAACGCAGGAAGCAATGTCTTTGTGGTAAAAGAGTTACTTATCATTGATAGATGTATATTACTATTCATGAAGCCGTGGACAGCTTTCCCACATAAAAACACAATCACTCTCCCATATCCCTGTCTCAACACGCTCAACATCTATTGTTACTACCAATCTATATTCTGAGGACAGCAACTCACAACACGCGTACTACCTGTGACAATGTGACATGGACCAGTCCTCTTCGTGACGTAAAATTAGCAAGAATAAATTCCTGATCACGATACTCATCAGGCCTACGATTTCGTCGTACGTGAACACTATCTTTCGAAATAATTTTAGTAAGCACACCCCCTGCTATATGTTTCACGTTAACACAGGCAGAAATACCAGGTTGATCGGAAATTAACTGCCGCTTTTGTTCCTCACACTACTGACGAGAATTGGAATGGTATAAACATGCCTGATTCATTCAAAATAGTTTACATTTGCAACGACATATTTCCGCCAACGAGTCACATGGCTCTGAATCCCGTCTCCGAGGAAATGTGGCTCCTGTGAAGCAATGAAGTCCAGGAAGGCTCTTTCTGCTTAATCCAGTCATTCCGCCAGACCCCCCCCCACTTGTGGCGGGGACATCTACCCCCAAATTCTCGATATCATCATCCAGCTCAAAATATTTTGCTGTCAAAATTGATAGAAACCGTGCAAAACTCGAATCTGGTCTACACCCTCCCAATTTTGACTTTACACCCCCAAACTGAAAATACTGGCGAAATCCCTGGCTCTATTCCTGTTTTTAAACACCATCTTCAGGATGAATAAACATATCGCACTTTCTTAAGAAAAGTGATACAATTGATTTTTTTTTCGCAGTTTTGGCTAAAAAAACATTCGAGAGCTATTCTCATTTGCCAAAAATGTCACAAAACTATCCACAAGTGGCCGGTAGATAGAAGAAGTGTCCGTTTGACGGATTTTAAATATAGCTTCTCAAATAAAATGCCCTCTCTTTCCTCCTCTTGGAAAATTATACTTTTTTCAGTTGTGTCAGTTTTCTTGAGAAAGTGCCACGTCAAGAGAATATCGAGGATGAGCGAGTACTTCATATCTCAGCTCACCACACTCATGTTTCGTAATTTTTGCCATGTGGATTTCAGCGTTGTTTTTAAAGCAAAGAAACAACGATGCCTGCTTTCTACACAATTGCCGATGCAGCTCGTCAATTTTTGTACAGAATGTGACAGGAGTAATAGTTTCACAAGGAGAAAAGAATTGTAAGTTGTAATGAACAACATTCAGCGCTGTCCACCACACTAACAATTTTATGGCGTCAACTTTGGGTTTGGACAGTGTTCGGGAGTTTCACTAACGTCCAACCACAGCTCATTTACCTTGTGATTATCGTACAGGGTCCACTTCTCATCGCATGTCACATTACGATCGGGTCCACCGCGATGACGAACCAATAGGTAACTGCATATATCCATACGATGTTTCGTCAGTTCATGCATTACCCAGCTGCCAATTTCTTTACTTTCTACATTTGCTGTAGATGGTCCGAAATTGTTGCATCGGAAACAATGAACTAACGGTGGTGCGTGGATTTGCCTCCGCATATGCCTTTACAGCGCCGTTATCCACTGCGTCCCCTTCGTTCAATATCTTGAAGAGACCACTCCCCGGTACGAAACTGTTTTCAAACCAGCGACGCACTGCCCGTTCTAATGCAGAGTCTACGTCCCACGCATGCCCTCACCCCAATACGATACATTTCCCCTGCCGTATGTTCCACTTTGAACTTATGCAATGAAACTACTCGTAAATCATGCTTACTGTTTTAATTACCTTAACAGCTATGTTTAGACGTGACAATGATCAGGACGGGCTGTTACCACTAACCACAAATAAAATTTATTTTATTTTATCGTAAATCATGCCGTTCCAATATGTTGCACAGCATACTGTAATACCTGCAGCTAGACTTCATATAGCATTACGGTTGCCTGCAGCTGCAACCTTCAACAAGTATCCTTCACGGTTCCCGAACAACAGGAGGAAGACAGAGTTGAATGTGGACATTGTGCATTTCGGTCATTTATTTCCAAACACCCTGGTATATTCAAGCAGCAAGGGTAAAACTTGTTTAATCCGAAAGCTTACCTTTTGATGTTTACGCTTGCTTTTTCCGAAAGATAATTATTTCTATAACAGCGTAAAGATCGGGGTGCTCTAACAAGTAAGAACGGTTCCATTGTTTCTTTCTTAACACTGAATATTTCTGAGGTTACTCAGACCTTTGATTCTTATCATAAGGTTGGATTTTTTTTATGGTGATGGTGACGATGATTAAAATAATAATGATGAAGTATATGAAACATCACAAGACATGTACGGCTTAGTAAGACAACTGCAGTTATCTCTGATTGTACTAATTACAGCAAATGTAACTTAATAGATAAGAGGGAATATCTGGGTGGTTTGGAGGTAAAGTATATGCGAAGTACAGTCAGTTCCGAGAAAGTGATTACAGTTCTAACATACTTAGTCACTGGGGACTCTGCTACACGCCTCGCTTCTTCTGTTACACAATCCTGTCGTTCATAGAATAGTTAGAAACACTCCTCCAGGCCGTTTTGGTGATCTCTGAAGCGCTGCCATAGTAGCAGCATCAAGTTCGTCTATACTCAAGTCTCTGTCCCATTAGCATTCTTCATGCATGGAAAGAGCTAATAATCGACTGGTGCCAAATTTGGAGAATATGGTGGCTGTAGCAAGACAGGTGATATTGTGTTGCACGACAGACAGTCAGTCACCAGCATGGAAACTGAAACCACGTCTGCCGTTATCGATGTAGTCTCTCCTATTGCCTCATTTCTCGTGCAGACACCACCCACGCGCGCGTCTGCCTCCACGCTGTTCCACAAAACACGACCCCCCCCCAATCGTCAGGCTGTTCCATCAGTAGTACGAATACATATACGACTCACACACATTTTCTCTGAACTTATTGACTGCACCTCGTATATCTTCCTCTATCTTGAAGATGAAAGAAAATCTGAGAAACGTGATGTGGCTCATGAATGAAGCAGGCACGTAACTAAGAGTTCTTTTCGGAGGGATGCAACCAGGTCGACAGGTTAAACATTTGTAGCACAGCAGGGCGGGAGGAACATGTCCAGTCAATCCTTCATGCACTTGTTGAATTAAATAATGACATTTTTAAACACGAAGGACAAATATTATCTAAAATACGTAACGGACACTAAGGACAAATAGTTACGCAGGTACGTATCACATTTAGATATTTGAGATTATTTTATATTTTGTTGAACGCAACGTCTTGCATGTTCACAAATCAGTTACTAAAATACTTTTATATTATTTGCAATTGTGAATTACATATGACTTTGCAATAAATTTCAATAAAATACACTACATATACATTGAATAAAAAATTATGTCTATGTTAATATATTTGGAGACGGAATCCATAGCTTTCATAAGATTCTTAAAGGTGTCCGTGACCCAAAAAAGGTTCAGAAGATTTATGGGAATCTCCCACAGAAATGTCATGATACTTCTTGTAGATAGTCTACTATGTGTATGTATGAGCATGTCCGCGTGAAGACAGCAAAGTATTTTATAAAATGTCTGTTTCTACAGGCAGTGACATACTTTCTGAATTATTTATTCATTAGGTGTAGCTCAACTCATTGTCTCGGAACACAGCTAGAATTCAGAAATCATACTTAAAGACCTTTGACAATAAATTGTAGAACGTACTGGGAAACTTTACGCTATCAGTCATTCATTCATCTAGCTGATGACACAATAGCGCTTAAGCATGATAATGCAAAAACAAAAGCAAAAAAAAACACAGAGGTTGCATAATCTTGTCTATACTACAAACGTTGACACGAAACATAGCGATTCGCTCTATATCAAATTTGTGAACATATACTGTACGCTGATCCTTCATGAAGTATTTTCCTCACGACCTAACAACAACACTTTTCAAGAATTTTGAAAACTTACAAGTCGAAATACATTTATTTACGATTCGTGTAATATACAGACTCCTTCCTTCCTAAGTGTAGGACATTTATTGCTTTCTCAACTGTTTCGGTGCGTATAATTACACCAACTTCTGAAAGCGACAGTCAAGAATTGCGTGTATCAGGGAGAAAAGTAAGAAAAGGCAGTAAGAGTGGAAAAACTACAATTGTGAAAAGAAAAGAAATATGACAGAAAAAAGAAATTAAACATTTGTTGCCTAAGTAACACACTACTCCATATTTTCAACTGCGCTTTAAAAACACACGTACATACTTGAAGATATGGAGTTGTGTGTTAGGACACAAGTTTTTTTTCTTTCATAATATTTATTTCGCTTGCACTAACATATTTTTCTCCATTTCTACTGTCTTTATTGCTTCTCTACTTTAAACAAAACTCTTGGTGCAAGCCTATAGAAAATGGTGCAAGCATATGCACCAAAACAGTTGCGGAATGAATCAATGTCATACACTTAGGAATCTATATATAACGCTACTTGTAAGTAATTTTATTTCATTAGTACAACCTCCTGCGCAGTCATGTACTTTATAAAAAAAATACTAGTCAAATTAGCCGAGGAAATGCTACTATGGTTAATGCCCATCTACACTAGAGATGGCCAGATCCGGGAAAAACATTTTCCGTTTTCCGCAACTGAATTTTTCGTTTTTATCGGAAAATGTGCCAATCCTAGTCTACACAGGCTCCTAACATGTCTACGCGACTGAGAAAGGTGAGGAAGTGACTGGTGATTTTCCTGAATACCACTTTGACAATTGCCTGCAAAGTAGATATGTAGACTTTTGTCTGTAGCTTGCAACAGACTACTGATGTGACAAGGCTGCTAATACTGCTCTATTCAGGAGTTTCAAAACAAACTAAAATTAGAAAAGCAAATACGTTATGTCCGCTTCCCTCGAATAAGTTTTATAATTAGAGAAGTGTGATGATAAAAACGGGTACTTCAAGGAGATAGTATTGAAGGAACGAAAGTAAATTTCTGAGCAGTTCACATCTTCTCATAAATGAAACGGCATTTTGATAATAATAATAATAATAAATCTGCTAACTGCATGTTACTCAACATATATTCATTGTACATCATTACAACGACATACAGCTATCCAAAAATATTCTCGGTAGCATGTTGTTTACAACAAGCCTGAAAAACACCGCCGACTATTTCAACCTCATTCAGGATAATGTAAAGCAACGATCTCCAACAAAAGATGGCAGCACTATCAGCCTAGAGAGTTCAAACTTTCAGGGAAGAAAATTCATAACCAATTCAAGAGCATGATCGATGCCTATTTTTTTTTTTATTTTCGTTTTCCTTCACTGTTGAAATTGCTTCATTGTTGTTGTGAATATCAAAACCTATAACAATAAAGCTCTTGAATTGGTTATGAACTCTCTTCCCTGAAAGTCTCTAGGCTTGAATTTGTAGGAGCAGCAACGAAATTTCGTGTAACAATGAAAATACATTAGACATATACGGAGGTAGTGCGGCCATCTTTTGTTGGAGATCTTTGCTTTGCATTAACCTTAACGTAAGCACATAAGCAAAACAAGTCACTTTCATCTTGAACTTTAGCTTAAGGATTAAGAAATAGGACAAGGGAGACAAATCGGGTGAATAAGAGGGCTGATAAAGCACAATCCGTTGGAGACCGAAAGTTCACGGAAACTACTGACTGATGAGAATGCGCACTGTCCTGCAGATGCGACCACGCAAACGACTGTCAGCACTGAGTATTCTTGTGCAAAGACGCTTTAAACCTACAAGTACCATTCCCAATCGAGGATTTGACTCTCAGGAAGAATGAAACGAACTTCATCTAGATGAGGAGGAAGCTAGCAGGAGCACCTTTTTGGATTAGGGGAGCCTGTGCTGTCCTACACCGAACTCTGGTGGTACTCTGTTAACGACTAGTATTGGAAACGCATTATTTTGTTGTTAGTAACGAAAAATTTCAAGAAATGTATATCCCTGCCTGCAACTCTCATCAAGGCTATGCAATGCTGCGCTCTTTCGGCTGTTTGCTCACCGATGAGCGAATGCGAAAGAAATCGAGAACGAACGTTTCCCCAGATCCTCTAATAAAATAGGACAAACAGTACTGTTTATTTTAGCGAGAACCCCAAAATTAGTCTTGCTGACACAAGTCAATCAGGCACCAAATTGGACGGACATTTTTCAACTAGGTCCCCGATCCGAGTGGAGGAAAAACGACATGTGTTAGTAATAATCGCAATCTCTCCGGTCATTCTGAGCTCCTTTAAATTATTCGAAAACATTTGAACAGGTCAGTGTCAACACAGTATTCAGCATGTTGTAAGTTTTGGTGCAGATTTTCCTAATTTGTACCGAAATTTGATATTCATTCGATTCCCTTCATTATTCTTCGACATGCTGTTGCTTCTGCTACTATCACTTTTAAATTCATTCGAAAACTATCGAAATCTTCACTTTTATAGCAGTAGCTTATTTAAAACTGATTCAATTTGGTCTTCAGCTGAGACAAGGGTCCTGAAAAATGAGACACTCTGTACAAGCATGGTTCAACCACTTCATACATCATAGGATCTCATTTTTAAAAGGACTGAAATGTTTATCAAAATTTTAATCAACAAAGTGTGTGGGAGGGATTAAAGAAACTGACCCGTCCTCGTATCCATAGAGACACACATACACAGCAACAGAGTAAGAAACAGATGGCATGATTATTGATTTGAGGGAAGGATTTGCCATATTTTATCTCGTTTGATAAAAACGTTATCAAAAGACGTAATCGACAGAATTCATGTTTTCTTGTAAAGCCGCATGTCGTAGTGATTTGCCATTTGAGGGGCGAGACTTCGATTTACTACAATATGACGTCTGTAAATGGTTGCCTTCAAACTGTTGCACGCAACCTTCTCTCAAAAGTCTTTCCTTTTTCCTGTCTGTTCAGCTACAAATGACTGCGAAATGACATTCATTTAGAAGAAAAAAAACTTTTCTGACCGACCAGTTTTTTTTTTAAAGGTAGAACAAACGAGTTACATTAATAATGCTGAGTTCGCTGCTAGTTTCACAATGTCGTCCTTTTTATTGATACCATGAAAGTTTTTGCATCTCTGTCAACACAATAATTAAATCATTTCCTTGCAATATTTATCAGAACAAATAGTAATTTGTCACTATTATCGCAAGGATTTCTTATCAATACTCAACGACTGGATTATAACTAGTGTTTACTGTAATTTCATGGGAAAATCGCAAATCTTTAATGACGTTAATTAATTATGAATAACTGTGCTGATAAGGAGACGTGTTAAGAATTGTTTTACACTTATACATACAGGGACAATCATGAGCATACCAATAGCAAAAAAATAAACATGACCGATATATTTTTGGAATGTCAATTATCTACGCAAGCGTATCTCGAAGACTGATCACTAATGAGTGAATATTCTAGCTATTATTACATACGTAAAAAGAAATTCTAAATATAATAGTACAGTAAATATGAAAAGGAATAAGGAAAAGAGAGGAGGAACACATATTCTGATAAGGCTACGACTGATCGCGGAATATGCCCATCACCGAAACACGAGGGTTGAATGAAAAGTAATGCCACTGATTTTATAATTTATCAACAGATGGCAGGACTAACAAGCTACAAACGCTCACTTGTTCCTCTCGACATCTCTTCTTTTGTCTCAGCTCTCAGCTTGCGAAAAGAAGTACTACGAAGAGGTTTGTTTAGTCTTGAATAGTGGAATATAGTGATCATTCATCGGTGCAGTGAAGGCACTGCTCCAAAGCAAATTCGCGCATGTAGGTAGTTCATCGTGCATTCAAGGTCACCGAATACAAACCAATGAACAGAACGTGGTTGAAGGCATTAGGTGTCACTGCTTCCAAGATGTTTAATGTCCATTCTGGGAAGAAATATGTGAAGGATGGCAACTACGTAGAAATGTAAATACAGAAAATAAAAGAGGAATATCTTTGATATACATTCATTAAATACCTTTATATTTCCGTAATTTACAAAATCGTAGGCATTACTTTGAAATTTTAAACGCGCATATATCATAGGGCAAAGGTATTATTCCAACGTTTGCCTTCAGGAATTATGTGAAATTTCTGCTACAGCTGTTTGGGCCCCAGCTTCACTGAGGACTGCACAAGTTTCCAGAAGAAATAAACATTATTACTGCAATTATTTGGATGTACTTACTTAATATACAACTGTCGTACTATTAATTACAATCACGAGGCGGGAGTACGGTTTGTCCGACATCTACAATACGGTGGAACACACTTCACGAATTGTGAAACGTGAAAACTTAAAAATAAAAATTCTAGCTTCAATTATAGACGAAGCAAATAACAGTATCAAACTGATAAACAACACGTAATACAAAAACAATACACACTAATAAGAACCAACCAAATTGCATGGTACTTACCGTTCGATTTATAAGCACTCCGAAGTAATCGACCAGACTTTCCCCATAAAAGAAATAATTGGAAGTGATTAGAAAATACCACGAAAGTGAACGAAACCACGGCAATCCATGGATTCTATAAACTGCATAACCTATATTGATGATTTCTGCAAAACATTTGACTTGGACGACAAGCGTCTGTAAAGGAAGAAAAAAATATATGTAATTAATTTTTGTATTTTATAAGTACAGAGGCATAACGAATCAGTAATTAGCATGTTATTTTAAACAATTAATTTATTTAAAATCTGCAAATTTACATTGCACAGTCGTATGTTTACATAAAGAACTGAAACGGTATGAGAATAAGAATAAATAAATAGTTGCATTACACTTGTAGAATAATAATAATAATAATTAGTAGTAAGGAGGAGGATATTTGAGTCGCCATGACTCAAGTGGTAGCGCATCTGACTATGGATCGGGCGGCCAGAGTTCAATTCCCGTACAGGACACTGGAGACTTTTCCCGTGCCTGGCGCTCTGAGGTGCACTCAACCTCTTACCAAATTGAGTACCAGAATGCCCTTGATAGTACTGGGCATTTTGGGAGGTAAAGGCGGTCGAGCGTGGGACTGACCACCCCACTTCACTTAAGTGACATAGGTCAAGAATATGTGGAGAGCTATATGCGGTCCACATACCCCATGTGCCATTCACGGTGCTTTACCTTTAGTACTAGTTGTATTAATAACTTCTAGCCACCCCCTCGGTGGAAGCATTCATTTTTTATACAAATGGAAAGATAAAAAAAAGCTACAAAACCCTAACATTCACCTTACATGTCAAGAGCACTGCAAAGCATAACGTTTGCACACGTACTACACAAAAAAGTACAAAAAATTGTTGACATGACCAAGACTCTAACCGCGGACCTTTTGCATAAGAAGCAAACGCTCTTCCATTACTCCAGGAAAAAGTGCTCAGAGTACCGCTTCTACTACTACACAGTAAGTCAGACCCTACACATTAAATACTATTTACGCCCTTCCCATTGGACGGCAGGTTCCAGAAGTGAAAAAAATATATGGAAGCTTTGCTACATATTCTATTGATATACAAAGTTTGGTTAATGGTTATGATCTGAATTTCTGACGACTGACATATTGATGTTTGTGTGCGAGCCGACATCTGCCAGCCAACGTTTTGGAATCGTTCATCTCATCGTCATAGTGTACTTGACATTGTTCATAGATGGCAGTACGGTCAAGAGGCGCTACGTCCTAATTTCCTAGAGTCCAGGTCAAAACGTCGAAGTGTCAGAACGTCTATAGAAAGTGACAAATAGTCTACACAAAGGATCAAAACATCTAAAATCACAAACGGGCAGATCGTCGAAGTGTCAGAAGGTCTAAACTCCAATGCGGGCAGAACGTCTAAACTCGAATACGGTCAGAATGTCTAAACGAGGGGAGAAAACGATCACAGAAAGGGAAAATGGGCAACAAAACAGTAACACCCGAAAACTTAATAATAATGATAATAGCTTGATAATAATACTCAGAACAGTTCAAAGTAGCACTGGATTTCTTCCATTTAAAGAAGTCCAGAAATATGAATTTGGTTGAACTACAACAGTTCCAGTGGCATAAAAGGAAAAGCTTCCTAATTAAGTTTATAACCTTCTAATTAGTTGTCAGCGTGTGCTAAAAATCTTGTATATATATTAACTGTGTAATGGTCTTTTCATTGCGTTGTTAAAACTAAAAATCGCTCACAAAGGATATTCGATCTTCCCTTGTAAGCCGTTCGCGTTTATGCAAGGTAGAAAAAGGTATTATGATTTATTTAGAAAGTTCGGTACCGTATGCACTAGTTACAAGTACTTCGTATTTAAATTCAAAATAACATTCCTGAAACATTGGTTTCATCAAACATTATTTCTGTGTACTTTAGAATCTGTAAATGTAGTTGTGTTTATATCAAGCTTGGTGGTAATTATTTTCCATCACTGTCATCCCCGGACATTAGCGAATAAACTAATTCATCTTGTATGAACAGAAAGTAACAAATTAATCTGTCCACAACCCTCCCTAGTTGTAGTTTTTTTTAAAATAAGAACTGTAATTCTATATAGGCACCAAGCTTCTTTTGCTCATGGAATGACAACATCGCTGTAATATTTTCTTCGCATTATTACACATTGAAAAACATTTCAAGTCATTTTTTCTTCAAATGTCTGGGTTGGTCATATCTCTGTTTCTCAAGGTCCTCTGCCAAGCGGCCGTAGTTCAGTTGGTAGAGCCTTCGTATTCCGAAGGTTATGAATTCGCACGCAGCGACTGATGCTCATCCTGACTTAGGTTTTCTTTGTTTTTTCTTGGTAGCACCAGAAATACTGGCATTGTATCGTAAATACGGCCAGAGCCGATTCCAAAGTAAAATAGCCTCTTAGCTGTACTTGAAATTTACATAAATAAATAAAATTATAGGACTATTTAGAAACTTCCCCCACCATTAAGTTCGAAGTCCCCATTCCCCCCCATTTTGAAAACTGAAGAATAATCATTTAAAAGTGTACAATGGAGAAAAAAAAAAAACCTTCGATTTTCCTGTTTGTCTTCCCTTCACTGGTTACACTGTCATCTTAACGATGTAGAGTAGGGATGGCCAAACAGATCCGGGTGTCGGATTCATATCTAAGCCATTCTTAATCTACCATCTTGGTGTGTTCCTTTCATTGATTTAGATAGATCGGAACTATTTTACCTGTTTTGTCTCTTTGTTAATTACTTTGGCCACTCGAGCTCAACTATTTTTGGAGATATCAATGATATAAAAGTCAAATTCTGTCTGTGGAAAGTGATACCTACTGGATGGTATGTTCTTCATAGCCACCATATTGAATCTCCTTTCATTTTCTTGTAATATGTCATTGTAGGCTCGAATTTCACAGGAAATATATTTGTGAAGTAAGTTTTTTGTTAATGTACTATTGTGAGAGATAAGGGTATGTGGTATTAGTATGGAGTAATGATACAATAGCCTGAAAATTGTTCCTGTGTATACTTCGCTATCGATATGAATTTTTATTTATTTGGGCTTCATTTCCTCCGTTATTTCAAAAACGAAATCGGTGTTTTCAGGCTATTGCATCATTACTCATATAGAATATCTCTTACAATAATACATTCACGGCAAAACTGACTTCACAAACATATTTCCCGTGAAATTCGAGCGCAGAATGACATATTACGCGAGCCCCTTCCCATTTAAGAAAGTCAATCGAGATTCAATATGACGGTCATGAAGAACATACAACAGGTAGAGCCTTCTACCCAGTACCCATTACTGAGTATTTGTCCTCCATTTCTTTCAGCAGTTTACGAACATAAGGATATTTCCGCAGACAGAATTTGCATGCACACATATTTTAAAATTCTAATTATGACGAAACACCTAACGCGCTTTTGTGCTTTTAAAAGTAAACATTTCGCATATGAACCCCAAACATTAAGCACCGAGAAAGTAAGCAAAGATGTCTCTAGATCACAGAACTCCTACAACATAGTTTTTAATCTCAGTTCCAGGGCCCCCTAAGTTGTCCATCGGTGAGGTACACTGGGTTCGAGAGGGTAAGATAAAAAAGTAACATTTATACTCACTGCGTGTGTAAGCTTTGTAACACCAATCAGACTATTTGGAATTACTTTAGCTCGTATCGGGAGTGATTTTTTCTTAAGTAAACATGTTACAGGTTCACGAATCAATTTACCGAAACATTATCATAGTTGCGAACTAAGTATATCTTTGCAATAAATTTCGATACATTTTATCAAATGACTAACTAACTAACTCTATGGCTTATGGAACTCGCAAGTTCATCGCCGCAGTAACAAACGTTCGCCATTGGATTCTATCCTGGGCAGTATCAAGCCAGTTTTCATCACGAACACCTACTTCTCGAAGATCTCTTCTAATATTGTCCTCCCAACGACGTCTCGGTCTTCCCAATGGCCTCTTTCCATCGGGCCTTCCAACCAGGATAGAATATAATCTTCGTTTTTCCCCCATCCGAGCTACATGCCCTGCCCACCTTAGTCGTCTCGATTTCATTATTTTTACAACATCTGGTGAATCGTACAGTCCGTGTTCTTCATTATGCAGTCTCCTCCACTCTCCAGTCATCTCGTCCCGTTTCGGCCCATATATCTTTCTCAAAACCTTATTTTCAAATACACGTAATTTATGTTCATCTGCTAGGGTCGTACTCCAACTTTCGCAACCGTAAAGTATTACCGGCAGAATAACCGTTCTGTATATTTTTAATTTCAATTTCCTTGATATTAATCGCGATGTTAGAAGTTTTTGGACTGAGTAGAAGCATGCGTTCCCCGATACTAAGCGACTTTTTATTTCTTCCGTTACCTCATTTTTGCTTGTTACGTATGCTCCCAAGTATTTAAATTTGTTTACTTTCTCTATGACCTCATCCCTAATTCTTATGTTTTTAATTCCTTCATTCCCTGTGCTTCGGCTTGTTACCATGTATTTTGTTTTATCTATGTTTACCTGTAGACCTATCTCATCGCACGCTTCTACTAAGACATCGGTGTTGCCTTGTAGTGCATCTATATCGTCCCCTATTAAATCTACATCATCCGCGTATACAAACAGTTGATTCAAACCATTCAATGATAGTCCCTTTTTGTCCCCTTTAATTTTTAAAATCGCATATTCTAACGCGAAGTTAAACAGTAGTGGTGACAAGGCATCGCCTTGTTTCAATCCGTTGCGAATCTTGAAACTATCTGACATATTATTACCTATC
>JAGDQP010004264.1:0-86592 GCA_022664845.1 Lepisma saccharinum
ATGTATTCTTATTATGGACATGTTCTATACCATATGTGCAAATGAGTACAATGTATTGGTCTAAGGAACGCAATAAATCAAATCAAATCAATTCTATCACCACTACCATCCTTCCTCTGTCTCACTCTTTCAATCCCACGCATATTCTAGGTCCTTCCTCTGTCTCACACTCTCCCTCCAATTGGCATACCGCCACTCAAAATGTCACTACTCATTGTACGTCCTCCATCTGTCTCGCTATAACCGATACCATCATCGCTACCACTACTGCTCATTGTAGGTCCTTCCTCTGTCCCACTTTCTCATTCCGGTTAATTCAATCGAGGTGTAAAGATACCCTTGGATATGTGGCTTTTGATGGCCCACCACACCTCTTCAAACCAGGCAATAGTGGTACTTCGAACTACTCCCAGGATCATTATTATCATCACCTACTACTATTATACATTATGTCTCACTCTACCTCTCCAAAACTCAAAACACACACATTTTCAAACCAGGTGAAGGACAACTTCCAAGTTCGCTCCTACTGTCACTCCTTTACGTAAAAGTTTCAACCCTTCTCCTGTTGACTCCCACTGCTTCCTATGTTCCATTTCTTCACTCCAAGTCACACTATCACTACCACTACTACAACTCATTCTAGACCCCCTTCATTCTACCAACCTTCCCCTCTTTCTCACTTGAAACCACTGACAATACCCCTACCCCATTGCTCCCAAAGTACCATCACTACTCATCCCAACTCACATCCACCCCAGCCACTTTTCCTAAGTTCGAAAACAAATTTAATAATCCCTTCGGTGCGGGAGAGACTGGAGTTCATTGTTTAGTGTCTGCAACAACTCGAAGAGTATGTTACGAGCGGAGAGACTTCACTATAGTGACATCAAGTATAATAATAATAATAACCACTGGCGTTACAGACCGAAAAGTCCTGAGCCTGCCCCAACGCCATCTGTCCGCGGTTGGTGGAACTGTGTCCACTTGAGTGACTGCCGTGGTGTCAGCACTGCGCGAGTGACACCAAGTGGTGGTCAAGATATAGTATGATGACAGGCAATGCGCATGGCTGCCGCTTGTAGTTAAGTGCTACGCACAGAAATGGACGATTTGCCATGATGTCATGAATTCTGAGAACTTTTTTTTTTTAAAGAAATGTCGAGTGTCATGACTCTGGCTTGGTGATGATGTGTGAAACGTGTAAAGACTGTCTTGTTGAAGCCAAAAATACATACTACAATGTAATAAAATGTACTGTGGGTACTCTGAGTTCTATAAAAGATATGAATAGCTCTTGAGATATTTCCATCTGGACTCGATTTGTTTGTAACTTGGTGGTTGAGTGTTGAAACCTTGATCATTATACGTTTTGTTGATTTTAAACAATGAATCATCGAAAACATATAAATCCAAAATTTTAACGGATGTTAAGAATTTCAAGGTCAATTAATTAATATGTAATAAACTATTAGAAATAGGTTAAAAATAATTATTTTTTTACCTCTTTAGAGTCTGGACAACTGGCTTTCTCTATAAACTCATACACGCAAAACTTCCAGGTCCATACGTCCACCTCCTCAGGCCATACTTAAGAGGTTCTTCGTGTCGGTAAACTCATAATCTTCTACTACCAGAAAAATTGAAGCCGGAGTGCCCTGGGGATCACTTCTGGGACTACACAGTTCAATCTAGAGCAAGGACATTCCCACAGACAGCAAAACTAGCCTAGCACTTGTAACGGCCTGCCTTGCATGACTATTGCCGCCAGTGTTAATTGTGTAGTTCAAGAGATGGTGCACAACGTACCAACTGACACCAATTAGTTACCGTGTTAATCATTATATTTTGAAAGAATATTTTAGTGGAACTGTATACACATTAAGAAGGAAGAAGAACAGAATGATCTCTTTTATAATTAATATTTGTTTTATATGTTATTTTAAGGGAAAAGTTAATACTTGTAGAAAGTTAATGTACATGCCTGAAAATACCGGCTGAGGTGGTCGTGTAATTTAGATCGTAACTCACGCACTGAATAAATCGTGTTCCCGCAATTATATTGTTGGTCTTTTTGAGTGATCTTCTACTTCTGAGAGGTTCCTCCCAGCTATTCAATCTAAGCAGGTCTCTTATAAAGAGGTTCCCACAAAGCAACTGTCCTCTGATAAAGAGGTTAAACTAACAGGTACGGATCTCTCATTGGAGAGGCCATAGAGATGATTGGTCTAACGGGTGGGTTAGTTCTCTTAACGATTGGTCTCTTCGACGACGTCCAGCGGCAGTGCGGAACGACCCTTGGGAAGCACAACAGGCCACTATGTGCCCCGTTGCTGTGGTTTCAGTGGCATGTACTGTGACGCACGACGTTGGAAGTCACAGTAATTAGTTTTCGTGTTCATCATTATATTTTTAAAGAATAATTTAAGTGGAACTTTATACATAGGCGCTAATCAGGAGGAAAGGCACTAATCAAGAAACTACATAAATTGATAAGTGCTATATGGAGAAAGGAGCTCCCAAAGGAATGGAAAACATCAATAATAGTTCCGATTTACAAAAAAAAAAAAGTTATAAATCGGACTGTAATAATTACCGCGGAATCTCGTTACTTCCAACCTGTTACAAGGTTTTAAGTATATTCTGTTAACACGCCTAAGTGTATACGTAGATGAAATAATTGGAGATCACCAATGTGGATTTAGAAGAAAGAGATCCACGTTTAACCAGATTTTCGCCTTGAGACAAATTTTGGAGAAGAAATGGGAATACAATGGGACGGTTCATCAACTATTCATTGATTTCAAGAAAGCATATGATTCTATCAACAAGGAAAAGTTATACAGTATCCTGATACGATTTGGAATTCCGAAATAAAATGGTTCAATTTTTGAATCGACCAGCAGAATACGGATAGGTAATAATATAAAGGGACAAAAAGGGACTATCATTGAATGGTTTGAATCAACTGTTTGTATACGCAGATGATGTAGATTTAATAGGGGACGATATAGATGCACTACAAAGCAACACCGATGTCTTAGTAGAAGCGTGCGATGAGATAGGTCTACAGGTAAACATAGATAAAACAAAATACATAACAAGCCGAAACACAGGGAATGAAGGAAATAAAACATAAGAATTAGGGATGAAGTCATAGAGAAAATAAACAAATTTAAATACTTGGGAGCATACGTAACAAGCAAAAATGAGGTCACGGAAGAAATAAAAAGTCGATTATCGGGGAACGCATGCTTCTATTCAGTCCAAAAGCTTCTAACATCGCGAATCAAGGAAATTGAAAATATACAGAACGGTTATTCTACCGGTAGTACTTTACGGTTGCGAAAGTTGGAGTACGACCCTAGCAGATGAACATAAATTACGTGTGTTTAAAAATAAGGTTTTGAGAAAAATATACGGGACGAAATGGGACGAGATGACTGGGAGTGGAGGAGAGTGCATAATGAAGAACTCCACGGATTGTACGATTCACCAGATGTTGTAAAAATAATGAAATCACGACGGCCAAAGTGGGCGTTCCTTGTAGCTCGGATGAGGGGAAAACTAAGATTATATTACTGTATATCCTGGTTGGAAGGTCAGATGGAAGGAGACAGTTCGGAAGGTCGAGACATCGTTGGGGGGACAATATTAGAAGAGATCTTTGAGAAGTATGTGCTCGTGATGAAAACTGGCTTGATATTGCCCAGGATAGAATCCAATGGCGAACGTTTGTTAGTGCGACGATGAACTTGCGAAGTTCCATAAGGCATAGAGTTAATTAGTTAGGAACTTTATACATACTAAGAAGGAAGAAGAACTTAATTATTTCTTTTATAAATAATATTTGTTTTATATGTTATTTCAAGGGAAAAGTTAATACTTGTAGAAAGTTAATGTACACGACTGAAAATACCGGCTAAGGTAGTCGTGTAATTTAGATTGTAAGCAAGCACTGAATAAATCGTGCTCCAGCAACTAAATTGTTTTTTTGTTTTTTTGAATGGATGATCCTTCTGAGAGGTTCCTCTCATCTATTCAGTCTCTGAATCTAAGATTCGAATAATTGGGTGTTGTAGTCTCTTCAACGGAGAGATCGCTTTACTTGGGGACTGGACTTTCAAACAGAGTTCCCCTTGAGAACAAGCGGATCTCTTATAAAGAAGTCCCCACAAAGCAACTGTCCTCTGATTAAGAGGATAAACTACAGGTACCGGTAATGATCTCTCATTTGAGAAGCCATAGAGATGATTGGTCTCCTAACGGGGAGGTTAGTTCTCTTAACGATTGGTCTCTTCGACGACGTCCAGCGGCAGTGCAGAACGACCCTTGGGTAGCGCAACAGGCCACTACGTGTCCCGTCGGTGGCAAGTACTCTTCGCCCAACAGAGGTTCCACTTCAAGATTTCATTTTACCACCACGAATCGTAGTAGGTTCGGGCCAGACCTTCACGAGACCATCAACAACTGCTACTGGCGCTTGAGCAGTGGATAATGAAAGTGTTAAACACTGTTCACAGATGGCACATGCATATTTGCACGCAGCTGGGAACCACAAGAAATACACAAATATCTACAAAATCACTTTTAAAACTAGAACCGTAGTTTACTAAATGGAAAATTAAAATTCACGTCAACAAAACCGAATCAGTATCCAGTATACTTCTCAAGAAGACGTAACGAACACAGACAACACCTGATCTATTCAATAAAACCATTTGACAAAAACTAATAGTCAGGCAACACACCCAATCTCAAATAGGTAAAGCATCATGCTTACCTTGCACAAACTTGCTTACTCACCAGCAACCACATGAACAACAATGATTATGTTTTTTAATTTATTAAAAACTATGACGTGCCTTGAAATTACGTAAGTTACCAACATGGGCCTATGGGCCTTTAGTCTCGTTTCAGCTAGAGCAACAATACTTAGGAACTTCTCTGGAATTGCGGGCACATGCTATGCGCTGTATGAGTGTTGATGAGTGATTTGTATGTAACAAAAATATTTGCTATTATGGATACACAACAGATTAATTTGAATCAATACAGACTTTTACCTGGGTTTATCTAATCTTTACGCATGTGTGCTTTACCTGGTAAAGGAATCAGTAGTTAGAACCGATTAAGTTTTTTTTTACTGGATATTCAGGTTTTCCCCCTCTATCAAGAAAATTCTTCTCTCCCTTTCCTGTCTTCTTGTTTCTCCTCTTCGCGGTAAATGTATTCGGTAAGATAGAAACCGTAGCATCCACACTCGCGACAGAGGCTGTAATTGCACGCATGCATGCGGAAACCGTAGTAGAAGTTGGAGAGCGATCATACATCAGGGCGGGAGTATCCGGGGGTCCTGGCTTCCCAAACTTTATGTTTCCGTTTTCTATGGGGGATGACTGGACTTCTTGGAGGGGCTAAGTCTAAGGGAAGGGAATTCATCCACCCACCCCCGTCAATTTACACTCTTTATCGCCAGGGACGAAAATAGAGGGGCTCCTCGAAATTATATTTTTGTATTATATGCATTTTATGTAAATTTAACACCTAGGCAGTCCTCTGACCACCCCGAAACCAACTTCTAGGTACGTGCCTGACTGCTGCTGTAATGACACATTAAATAAACTATTTTTGAGAATTTACAGAAAAACTTGTCAACATATTTAAAAATTCTCTGTTCTCACTTTTGAAAGCGTGTATACCAGCAAATAATCATTTCTCCGCAATTTTTAAGTTAAAGTTATTGCTCGAATTCTTGTTGGTAAACGAGAGGTTTCTTGAACGGAGCAGATGGTCATCGTGTGATTCGTGCTTGGTGATACTCACTTGTCAGCGATAACGCTGCAATACTGCCACCTACGAATGGCTCACGCGCTCTGAAAGTGGAGGTACCAGTGGGTAACTTAAAAGGAGGGTGGAGGAAAATTAATAATTTTGCTTTAGTAAGCGTGACTTTTTTAAGAACGTACATTAGACTTATATTACATAGCTATGGCGCTGAATCCAGCGTACGAAGAAATTGGAAAAGGTTTCGTGCAACAGTACTATGCATACTTTGATGATCCTGCGCAACGACAGAACTTAGTCAACATGTACAATGTGAGTTGAAGGTATTTTCGTTTGAAGAAAGATGGAAACTTGTAGTTCTTTTTTATGCTTTCTTTATAGCATTAGCATAAAAACGCCATAAAACAGAAGCTCGTGTGGAACACAATACTATAAAATCAAGTGAGGATAATGGTTGCAAATGCTATTGGCTGAATGGGTAATTATGTACGTTAGTAGTAATTTAGGATTAATTCCTGCACGTGCAGTACGAGTTTGTGTCGATATAACGTTTTAATTTACATAACGGCACTTCTTTTTGCGAGAGAATCTTATGTACTCTTTCATTGAGTGAATCAGTTACACCATTGAGGAATATCTATCATTCATTCTCTACAGATGTTCTATGTTGAATGGTTATACATTTCAGACCCACCCAGAAGATTCTCGTACGGTAAGCGGGAAAATTATGCAATTCCTGCGGTAGATTCTGTACTTTGTTAGTCATGTGCAAGGAGAGACAGCTAAGTTACAATTTGATGGCAATCTAACAAGTAGACTGACCGAGGAAGCAAATTTTTATCGAATTGTAAATTTTTTGCCTATCGTACAGGGGGAAATAGTATTACTGTAGCGAAGGCAATACTATGAGATGAACTCAAAAGTAGCATTCTATACTATGTGCAAAGGAGTCAGCTTTGCAAGTCTTATGTGAGAAATACGGAGAAGGGAGTAGATAACTGGTCCACCCTATCCTACAGCATTAAGAAGTATTTTTTTGTCATTAACAAGGGAGTCGAAGACAATAAATAGCATTCCTTATGTAATCAGTAACGTTGTTCTACAATTTCTAACTAAAAATAACCTAAAGTCAGTAGACCAGTTCTCTAAACCCTTCCCGAAATACATAACTTGATCGAAGACCTACATGTCCTTATAGGCCTGCTCTGGAAAACAAGAATTTACTTTAGGACCCCAAAATGTAAAATTTAACAGAAGAAATGGTAATATTTCCAACGTGTGTGAAAGTGTTGAAACTCAAGTTTAACGGAGTTCCTTGTTATGGAAGTGTGGAAAAGCGAATAATGCATGGGACTATTTTGCTGCTTCCCTGCTGGGGGTGAGCACATGGAGTAAGTATTAAACGTCGTGTACATCTTTCATAATAAAAAGATTGTTTGCAAGGGTATGAGTGGTATACATAATTGCTCAATAACTGGCAGAAGCTGAGGGCCATAAAGTAAAGTTTATCCAAGAAATATTCGTATTAGTTTTGGCTTGTGACCAAAGGTTAGGTCAGTTCATGTTTCTATGACAATTAAAACAGCAGTGTTTTTCTTTACAGTCTGAACGTATTGTACCAGGCGAACCATTGTCCTAGGACCAAGCGAGATATTATAAAGCTATTATGAACCAGGAAATTAACAGCCAGTGAAGTGTTGCCTAAAGTCCAGTTGAGTATCACCCAGCCCCGTGGTACAGGTGGTAACGTCTCGGTTTTGCGATCGACAGCACGTCGCTGGCCATCCTGAAGTTTTCCTCAGTTTCACCAGGCGGATGCCGGGATGGTACCATAAGCCCCTGATCGCTCATCATCTAGCCTACTTTATCAATCTAAGCCGAAATTTTAACGGCCACAAATAAATGCAATTCAGTTCCAATTGAGTAGCATAACATGGCACATTTTTCTGCTCATATTCATCTTGGAAGGACAATGGCTTGGCTAGTGGATTTTCTTTGTAACTTCAATTGGATTATTTCACTTACTAAATTAAAACAGCGAGTCAGAGTTACAGCTTCAATGTTACACGCTCTGTGGTGGTGATTACTAGAAACACGATCGGTTATTTATTTTTAAAGAGTTGGCCAATCCAATCGTGGCTCGAGTTAGGGACGGATTGCAATCGGTTGTCATGCTTCCGGTCATAGTTGTGTCCAGTCTTTCACTAGGCGTTAACAAACAGCCAAGCTAGCGAGAGGAAGGATAGAGGTAGTTTTCAGTTAAATTTAGAATAAAGAAAAACACAGCTTTCTGACAAGGCTGATATTATTTAATAACAAAAAGAAATTAAAATGTAACAGTTTCGGAAATATACCACTTCCTTCTTCAGACTGCACGGCATTACTTCCAAAGTTGGTCGGCCGTCTGGTTTTCAACTAAAAGCCTGATGAAAGCTACGAAAATTTAAAAATCATCATCATGTTCACATTTATTATTAATAATTGCTTTCTTGCATTTTTCGTACATTATCTTAAATTAGTGATCATGGGAACGTGGAGGTTAGGTAAAGTTAGGTGCGGTTATGTATATTTACACTTTTTGTTCTCATATACGTCACAGTTGTTTTCGTCGGAAGAAAGCTTACCACATTTTCTGCAATTTGTTGTTAGATTTATTTATCCATGACTTTCACACAATTTCAAAGATTTTCATCAGTATCACCGTATTGTTTCACAAGCTGTAATACTGTTAACTCACATTAAGGACAACGTTCCTGTACACCTGTAGCAATGTTCACAATATAAATGCTCGTAACTTTCCCGCAATCCAATCATGTGGTAACCTTCCGCCAAGTAGTTCCCTCCGCTTCCCAAATAGTTCCATGTTTATCACCGATTATACAATATAATAGATCCAACTTCCGCTCTTCTTTATATACTATTAACCACACAAACGAGGAAATTATCCATTTCTTCCCTGTAAATTTTACTAGAAACGGCCGACCAACTTTATTATATGTCCTTAATGTGAGTTAACCCGACTGCACTCTACAACTTAAATTTAGCACATATAATAACGACGTGAAAAGTTTAATTTGGTTCCCACTTTTTATACCAAGTCTTAACATGAAATTACGTATCACTCTGATCATTGCAGTGGGTAATGTAACAGATACGGTTCCTGGCCGAAGCATTACGCATACTACACTGTAGGCCCCTACATTAACGAAAGCTAACGTTGGCTCAAGTTAATTTACTGCTGCTGAACACCTACTAATACTACTAAATCGTACATTGTCAGAAGGTGAATGATGCAGGGGAGAGTCGAAAAAGTAGCAAAATTAACAGTACTTGTTAGGATCCAGTCTAAGCGTACCAAAACTAATAACTTAAATTAGTTATTTCTGGTATATGGTGGTGGATGTACTCAAATTTTATTACTTCCATTATTTTAAGAAGCGAAGAAAACAATGTGGTGGAGAATGAAGGTGTAAAGCGAGTGCAAGGGGACGCATACATTTTTCTACATCGTCCTTGCACTCACGTCACCCGTTGATTTTGCATCACATTCATTATTCTCCAAATTAAGTAAGAATTTGAAATGTATTCAGCGTCGTATACCAAAAGTAGCTAATAAGAGAATTACTGGTAACTGGTCTACCCTTTGCATTACTGACTATTTGGTTTGCGCTTTAGCCAGAGAGACTGAGTGTCATTTTCAGTTCTGGGTTGTGTATGTATATGTAAAGATTGTTGGGACAGGAACGTTGTTTTTTCCCTTCATATTAAGTCGAGAATATTTGGAGCGTTACCTGCACATTGCACAGGGGATAGCTTTAAGTTTACTTTATTTCTAGCGGGTGATCCGCATTTTGTTACATGAGTTTTTTATTTTCCTCTACATAAATAACTTACGTGCTAGGGATTTCTCTACACCACTCAAGAACACATGTTTACATGATTCCAAATTAAACCAAATCGATTGTTTTTAATTAGACGAAGGCGCAGTGTGACCTTGTAGAAGGCCTTTGTAACGAACTTCGTTTTTCGGATATAGGTCTCTTACGTGGAGAAGTCTACTTTCTGTAATATACCAAAAGTACGTTGTGAAAATTGATTTTTGGGTCATCTGTTGTTACAGGTTTTAACATTATTTTTCTATCCAAGGGGGCTTGCTGTTGAAATAAACAAGTTACAGTCCTTCGAAAATGAGTTGTGAATAAAGAAAAATTTTAAATATTCAACAAGATACTTTGATACGTCCATTAACTCTCTTTCTCTTTACGGTTGGCCAGTCCGTTGTAAAAGTCCTTGCATTCCTCTGTAATGTAACTTATACTTCATTCGTGCTCACTTCGACCAAAATTTAGTACAAGTCTAATTATTTCTTGGGTTTTATGTGTATTAGAATTCCGTTCTCTTATTACAGTAGCCCACGGGAAGCTACACATATGAGATTTTCAGAACACATGCAAAAGTCCAAAGCAAGGAAGCTAATTAGCCTTGTACTAACTAGTTCGTGGTGTAAAGTTAGCGCGAATAAGCCGCTTTGTCATTCAGTTTTTGTGAATGGATTGAAACTTTTCCATTTGGATAAGCTTTCGTATCTGGGAGGGATGTTGATGCTGTCAGTTCCAACTTAGTGTGTGTAGTCAGTGACCACATGACTACTTTTGTTTCATTACAGTGAAACTCGATAGATTGATACACAGTTTAGTCCTCCACACCCTTGTGAAAAATGGTAGAGATGTTCTACTTGAGGAGACATATTGGACTGTACGTAATTTATAGAAGTGAACTTTAGAAGATAACAAACAGAAAGTCGTCATATAAGTCGCAAAAGCTTGCCAGTATTAATTACTGTGTTGTTCCGTCAGGTAGGAAGTTGTAGTGCACCGTGACTGTAAAATTGAAATACTTCTGCCTTTCAAATTAACTTCTTACGGCAGTAATGAAATAAGTGCGAAATAAATTTACACAATTGCAAGAAATTACAAGATAGTTCGAGTACTTGTGTTACCACTTTAGAAACGCTTTTGTTTTCCACTTTTAATTTGATTATGAAGCTTAGGACTTCCTCAATTTTGTGCCGATGCCCCTCGACGAAAACACTTCGAGAGAAGACTGGGAAGAAAGAGGGCCGGGCCTTCATTTAAGCCATCATCCTAACCTTCACGTACAAGAGACAGAGTGAGAATCCAGATTGAGTAAGAAACTGCGGGGAACAGGTTTTCTGATGAACTTTCTCCCCCACTGACAGTTTGCCGGGGGAAGGGGAGAAAAATTGATTGTGTGAATTCTCCCATGATTGTCAAGTAGTAGGTGTGTCATTTGCTCATTATAAGACCAACAGAAGTAAGCATTTGATTTATTGACGCGAAAGTCGTAATGGAGCCCCGGGGCCTTTAAGGATGCAGTCTATATTTACAGGGTTCCCACCAAGCTGAAAATCCTGGTAGAAAATTTTATTGCGAAGTGAAATTTATTCATATTTTACAAATCCTGTTTCGATTTAAAAAAAAAAATGTTGTTTGAAGTAGATCATCATCATGCGGGGAGATGGTTCGAGGAAATGAAAGGAAGAAATGAGGGAGGTCTTCTCTTTCTTTGCATGTTCTAAGATGTATTAGTTGTAGGTTCTCAACGACTCAAAAGCAAGTTTATTTGAAGATTCCAGACCAGATCGTTCTGGACTCAACCAATTCTCAGTCAGAATCTACTGAGAAATCCAGAGGAGCTCAGATTCATCAGATCTCTTAAGTAACGGAAAGTTTGCTGTGAAGGAAGTTCTTGAAGTCGAATTGTATGGGACATGAAGCTGGTATTAAACCATTTCAATTTTCGAAGCGGTTTTGGTCACATTTTAAGTTCGTGTTTAAAATCAGTGCTATTGCCTTATTGAGTTCAGTTTTGTTAGTATATTTTGATCAGGCACTTAAGAAGATTTTCAGAAGGTACAAATTAACTGTAAGTGTATATATTGGAACAGAAGTGAGAAAAGGGTAAACACAAGATATTTAACAGAGCCACCGTACCTCTCTGATAGAGCGTTGGCGTAGCATTCGGGAGTTCGTGGGTTCGATCCCAGCGGCCGACCATCCTGACAGGTTGTTCTTCAGTCACACCAGGCAAATGCCGGGATGGCACCTTCGATATAGGCCCTGAGCGACACTTTCCCGAATCCTTTTCCCATCCCTATCTCGGCCTGATCCTTAGATGCCTAAAATCTTTAATGACATTCAACAAGATATTTGACTACCTTCTTTTTTTTTTGGGGGGGGGAGGGGTGTCATTCTATCTACTGCTCTAATTTTCTTGAGGCACTGTGTTTTCCTTTGCACTAAATTATCTAAGTTTGCGTGGTTGTTCCCAATATTTTAGGAAGCTCAAAATAGAATTAGTTTAAGATGAAAATGATGTTTATTTAAAACCTGGAAAAGTCAGCGAACTCTCTTATCCAGTTTTGGTGGGAACCGGGTATTAAAATAATGTATTTGCATTGACAGTGAGAATATCGTGTTATTACAAATGCTCATTCTCAAGTGGTTCCGAGACATTATTGTACTACCGGTCCGATTTTCGTGTTACAATAATGAATTCACTATTATTTTGTTCAGTTCATTCACATTTTATTTAAAGACACATTCAGTATATTGCCTAACGTTCCTCGGTAAGCACATAACCGGGGAAAGAAGTGGAGAATGTTGGCAGCCAAAGCCTGAATTGAGGCAACTTTCTGACATTTGGCGAGACAGGAAATTCTGAGAAAGAAAAGTCAGGATGGTCGACCTGGACGAAATCGAAACCAGTACCGTACGTGGCGCCTTGGATTGAAGCCACACTACACACTTCTCCAACCGGCTGCCCATTGTTACTTTCAAGGAAATCAGATCACATAATTATCCTATAAAATCATCGTAAAATTACATTAAAAAGTAAAGTAAGTTGAATTTGCTATGGCTTGTTACAAATAGCGAACAGAGCAAATCGGTAAACATTGTCTTTATGTGTATGAACAAAATGAGAATTCTCGGGTGCTTGTACTAAAGGGGTTAAGTTCAAAGTTTCCAAAAGTGGAGTATTCACATTCCCTAGATAAGAACGAAACTCTCTACAATTATAATCGGCTTCTCATCTTTTCAAGATGTTGAAGCGCTTTTATTTCCAAACATTGTAGAGAAGTGCTCTGTATATTCAACTCGCAAATCAAGTTTTCTCAGAACTAAGATTTTGTGACTTAACACCTTTTGCACAAGCACCCGAGAATTCTGATCAAAAGAGTTAAACGACCAGAGACTTGTCTTCAGGCAGCTCGTAGAACTGTTGTGGCGAACTGCATAAATGGATTATCCCCTTCAACACATCCACTCACTTTCGAATCTGAACCAACGTTGGAAGACTATTTTTTTTAGAGGGAGTTCTTATAATAATAAAAAAAAAAAATCTCGGATGTGCTGCTGTGAAAACTTCCACGAAAGAAGGTGAAGGTGATGAAAGAACACCTGAACCGGACTCATTCCTAAGTCAGACCTGTTGATGAATAAGCTTAAGTAGAGGCGCGCTATTGCCAAACCGTTGTGGCTACAGTAATAATACTTGACATTGGTATTCATGGAAACGAGAAAGAGAAGTGAGTTTGTTGTGTGTTAATGTTATTGTTTTGTTGATAATTGCGTAGTGAGTGGTGGTGGTAACTGTAGTTTCTTGGGAGTAATTTTCTTTCAAAAAATCTTTGTTGTGTGTTGTAGACTTCGTACCCTATCTCCAGAGTACCCAGTGTTCATTATTATTATTATTATTATTACTGTTTGTGCCAATTGGCAGTGGGACCTAAGCCCATCTTCAGTCTTGAGAACTGACATTCCTCCAGGAGCACAAAACTAGCTACGAAGGGAACAGACTGGACCTGTGTCTAAGGTACCATGCCAGCATTCGCTTGGTGAAACAGAAAACCTCCATCATGTAGCCTGTCTTACTAAGAATTTAAACAGCTGTACAACCTCCCTAGTGCCACTTCACAGTCACGTATGGTACCACTGGACTACGGTGGGTGGCTCTATGGTTATTATTATTCTCCAATACTTCCATTGCATTGTAGTATATATTTCGAATTTTTGAACCTTTTGAAAATGTACATATTAATGCCAAAATTTGTTATCCACTTATTAAATATTAAAAGTATGGTTTTTAACAATTTCAAAAATATCGACAGCTATAATTTTGTCACGCTTTTCTACTATATATATGATAATGAAATGTGGATCTACAAGCAAGGCAGCTGTATGCATGTTTTCCCGATCTTTATATTGTTTCGAATGGCATGTATTTTCAACAGAACAGCATCTATCTCCTCGCGCGAACACTTAGGCCATTTAGCTATGATCAATGTATTTTATCTTAAATTTGTATTCGGAAGTATTCTAATCTCAGCCTTGGCTCCCGCGAGATACAGGTAGTATTAGTGGCAACATCGCACTGCCCAACTCCAGCAGTAGCATTCATTCCGGTTTGTTCCCAACCTAACCTGACTGAGTATGGAAGAAACCAACAAACTTCAGTAGCACTCTTCCTGGCAATGCCTTCATCGTACATGTAAAACTTTCCGCTCCTCACTTTTAAATGGTGAACGTTGAGGACACTGATACCTAATTGTTTCAGGTAAAAAGCACAGGTATTTCCGGAAGTTTGATTTTGCATGAAGTCCATAAAAATACCGAGAATGAACTTTTTCGATAAGCATTTGTTGCGGATACTTTTCATGGCTGCTTCGCTTTGCTGTATCAATTAGTGAATCTTTTGCACTGTTCTTCGCATTTACATCACGTGTCCACTTTGTCTTACAAAATTTAACCTTTCGTGAAATATTTTCGAAAAATGGCTCGGTGTCCGGAACATTTGGGTATTTTTCCTTGAAGTGACCGTGCATCAGTCGGACACTACATTTGGCACTAAGGAATTGTCTGTATCTCGTTGTACAGTTTCTCTTTTTAGGATGGTTTCAGAAATAGCACTTCCTGACTTCTGTTTTTTAGTCAGCAGAATCCTTTAAAGATGTCCTCCGTTTAATATGATCGTTTTTCATAAGCTACTTTGCAGAAGATAGGCATGCAGATTGTTTTTGCATTCCGAGTCCTGAAACTTGCTGAAAAATTATGCAGGTGAAACAAGTTCAAAACATTTTTTAGGACACTCACAATTTTTTTCTCGTCTTGGCGTTCACTAGATTTACCGAATAGTTAACGTATTGTAAACCTTTTTGGTGCTACTTCTTTTAATTACTTCCCTCTCTTACACCTTCCTTGAGTTTATTATTGGCTTTAATGGAACATAAAGCTCACCAGGATCCTGCTGTAATAACTCTGTCAGCTGAGGCTTATGGACAATATCATTGCATACGAGACTCGCCTCAGTTAAAGATAGTACACGCAGAAAATTGGCATATCCAGGGAAGTCTGATTCCTGCTTAAAAATCAAATACCACAATATAGAGGTTTTGAAGAGGTTGCAGACGACCAGTTTCTGTCTAAAACTGTAGCTCTACCTTTTAAGATAACATATTCACGTAACTCAAGGCCACAAAAATGTGAAGTTCGGTTTTTGAAATAATAGATTCATTTGTTCAATGTTTTGTATTTCTGTTCCATATCTGCCAGTAATTGTGTATAATATAATTTTTATTCTGTCTTTTTATATAGCCTGAAAATTCCTTTATGACCTTCGAAGGAATGCAGCTTCAAGGGGCCTTAAAAATAATGGAGAAATTAAATGTAAGTAGATGAAGAATTTTGCATACTTTAACTTCAACTTAAAAAAAAGTACATATTCAGAAAAAAATCTTTTCAGTCTATAATTATGTTCATATCGGTCGTCTTGAGGATCTTGAAAGGGATGTGATTAAGGCAGTCACACTCCCAATCATCTGTCTGTTCATAACATTTGTTAAAATGAAACGCGAACTTACTTAATTTAAGCCTTTTACAAGCTACTTGAAAAGGACGAAGTTCGCTGACTGTAGCAGCTGCAGCAACATTTAAAATAAGGTAAGAAGCGAAAGTCTTCCGAAAATGAAAATTAGGACATTGATTGAATTCACTGGACTGTGGCAACCATTTTCTGGGACTGACATTTTTGTTCGCAAATGTTTTATCCTTATTTCGCAAAAAAGTCACTTGGAAGGGGTAGACAGCAATCGTGCCAATCTAAATGGCCGTGCGGATTAGAACGCTGGACCACCGTCCACGAATTTGTCTCGCGTAGGTGTTTGTGCATTTTAAAAGCATTGCACTCGTACAATCGAGACGGGTCGATGCCAGTAGTTACTAAATGGCCAATACAAAACAAAGTTTACTGAGCGATCGTCGTTTTGAGTTATTTTTAGTCAGCTGCGGAAGCTTAGCTGAAAGCATGCCACCTCAATATTACCGATGGGATTTTACGAAGCTCTCAAACCAGAATTGCTCATCAGCAAAATAGTTATAAAGAAAGCACTACGAATATGTCAGTAGCCGTTAGGTACAAACGCACTTTTATACTAAAATGGTCTTGTCAAAAGGGTTTAAAATAGTCTATTTGGGGTCCTTCGTCAGGAGGGTTAAAAGAAAAAGGTTAAGCTATCCCCTGGGCGCGTGGGGGATGTGGAAGTAGCTTTCCACATATTCTCGACGAAGTGAGGTGGGTGGTCAGTTCCTTGCTCAACCACCTTTACCTTCCCAAGGTGCGCAGGAGTACCAAGGCCACACTAGTACTGAATTTGATAGGAGGCTGAGTGCACCTCAGAGCGCCAGGCATGGGAGTACTGTGCGAGAAGTCTCCAGTGTCCTGGCCCAGATTTGAACCCGGTTGCCAGTGAGGCAATAATTAACTTGTCAATTTCAATTTTACGCTGACTTAATTTTGTGTAGGTTGTTTTTAAAGAGTCACAACATTTTATTGCAATGTTGATTAAGGTAAATGTGCCTTGAGTTATGTCTTATGAACGGGATTTTAGGGTTAAAAAACTATCTATATTTCTCCGTACGCTGATGTTAAATTGTTTCCTTCAAGTACCTGTAAATATATAAGGAGACGCACTCAATGAGATGTTCTGTAGCGGGGTACCTTCATACTTATGTGCATCTAGGTTCATAGGATATGGCCGTTGTGTACACTGTGTGAGCCCGACTTGTTTCACAATATGAAAAAACCGAAGCAAAATTTGATGTACATTTAAAATGAGTGTCCGTATTGCCGGAATATGCAACTTTTGGTCTCAGGAGAAAAAAATGTCTTCCGTGTTCTTTGCACATGAATGAATATGTGAGGCTGAAAATTATTAGTCTTTTATGTGAGAATAATCGCGCTACTTTCAACAATGAACCAGAAAGACAGTTAAAAAATATCGGCACTGATTGGACTCGTGACATTGTTATGAATTTTCTTCTGTGAAAGTTTGAACTTCCTAGGCTTGAATTTCTAGGAGCAGCATTGCTATTTCGCGTGGAGGTAGTGCTGTTATCTAGCTGTAGAGGTCGTTGCTTTACACTAACCATAAGCATTTCCGAATATTCTCTTTAGTTTCACCAGGCGAATGGTGGAATGGTTCGACAGAGCTCTGGCCGATCTACATTCCCCATTTCTTTCCGCACTAAAGTGTTCGCTGAGGGACGGCATTCCTCAGCTTAGGTCATAGCTGCCTGTCTGGCCCATGAATGTACGTTAAATAAAATAAAAAACGAAATGGTTACATTAGTTGTAATTGTCGTATGTGTTGTTCTGATGCGTCTGTACTTTCAAAAGGCAGTGTTTTATTATTTATTTAATTGTTCAACACAGAGGCATGTAATGATAATCACTCGTATTGAATATTGTGTTTCTTTCGATCTCGCATCAGTTTGACAAATAAGATTGTTTATCGCTAGTTAAGTCGGTAATGAGAAATGCACTAGGTATAATAACGTGAATATACTTACTTGTGTGTGATATTTAAATTACATTTTTTGTCTTCCTTTTTCTAGAGTTTGTCCTTTCAAAAAATTAATCGAATTATCACAGCTGTAGATTCTCAGCCTATGTTTGATGGAGGAGTTTTAATTAATGTTCTTGGTCGATTACAGGTTAGTATACTTAGGCCTAATATAATGCTATCATTGTTTTATTTTTATAAGAAATGGTCGTGGTTTAGGATGTACACTCAGAATCCTAGAAAATGGCCAACATAACAATTTGGTAACACTATACACATATATAATCACAGCCATATTCAATCCACTAGTGGATGAGGCCTCTCCCCAAAAGGAGGAGTTGGTCTACTGCTCCCTCGCTGACCGAACGGGTTGGGAGAGGAGAGCCGAATCTCTCACTGTGATCGCAACTGTCTTTTATTCACAGCAGCTCCCCAATTGTCCTCACGATGCTGGGTCAACAGCCCCCACCGGGAATCGAACCCGGGACCGCTCGCACTGAAGTCGAGCGCGCTACCGACTAGGCTACACAGGAGCCCATTCATATATATATATATAATTATAATTCACAGCCATATTCAATCCACTACTGGATGAGGCCTCTCCCGGAGGGAGGAGGTGGTCTACTGCTCCCACGCTGACCAGACGTGTTGGGAGAGATTATATATATATACATATATATAAAGACAAGTAGAACATGTGAAATGTTATTAATTCCGTAACGGGTATAGTTTTTTTGGATGATAGATCTTTCTGTCAGTCATTTTCTATAAATGTGAGTATACGGTACAGGGTGGCCCACATAAAATTAGCCCGGCGTGGTAATAGTGTATTATTACTATTATTTCAATGTTATAGTATCACATGGAAATTTTGGTGTGTACAATGATACGAGCTAACACTGGTGTGGGTGCCGCCCGATTTGCAGTTGTTTAGCTGGAATTCTCTGCTTAGCAGGTCTGTGAAAGAAGTCGCGTCGAGATGATAGTGTTCCCCGTGCAGCAGCGAAGTGTGATAGTGGAAGAATATGTGCGGACGGGGTCAATTAAAACACACAAGAGGCCTTCATTGCCAGTCCCCAGGAACAAAACCACCTGGGAAACCCAGTGTTCAGAAACTGGTGAAAAAAATGGCGTCGCGAATATGATTAAGTGGAAACCAAGTGTTGTCCGAACAGCGGAGGTCGTGCGTGATATTCAGCAGAGGATAACATTAAGCCCGACAAAGTGTACCGGGA
Source organism: Lepisma saccharinum (assembly GCA_022664845.1). NCBI lineage: Eukaryota > Metazoa > Arthropoda > Insecta > Zygentoma > Lepismatidae > Lepisma > Lepisma saccharinum. The sequence goes on from JAGDQP010004264.1 coordinate 18,943, forward strand.
ACCTATCCCAGCAGGTCAGTGTGAAACGAACAACGTGTCAGTGTGTGCTGAAGTCTTTGAAACTGAAACCGTACCGCGTAACATGTGTCCAGGAACCGAAGGAGCCAGATACAGGTAAACGAGTTGCGTATTGTAATTAGTTACTGACAGTGATTGCGGGCGGACTTTGGACCCTCAGGTGTACTTTGTCCTACGAAGCATCGTTCCATTTAACGGGTTACGCGAATACGTAGAATACGCGGTACTGGTCTGCTGAGAATCCACATATCCTGCACGAAACACCCGTTATTTCAGGGACATGCGTAGTGGGTCCATTGTTCTTTGAATGAACAGAGAATATAGTGCAGTTTATCGTAGCTTCTTGCAACAGCTTTACGACGAGGCGTTGTTGCATGAAATGTCTACAGAGCAAGTGGTTGTGGCCCCCTCGTTCCCCGGATTTATCCTCCTGTGATTTTTATCTCCAGGGATACTTAAAGCAGAAGGTATGCAAACAACCCACACACCCTAGGTTAACTGTAGCAAAAATTACCAATACCACCCGGAGTATCACCCGTCAAGAGCTACAGGCGGTGTCAGCCAATATGCTGCGACGAGCGCAGAAGTGTCTTGACGCTAACGGCGACGGGCCCACTTTCAGTATCTCATGTAAGATGCAGATAAGCCAGTGTTCACACTTTCTAACTATTGACTACCATTTCGCCCGATATCCGGTATTACCACACAGGGCAACTTTTATGTGGGTCACCCTGTATCAGAGTAATTTTTATTAACTAAGTTACGTTGTACATTATAATGGTGATTAGACTTAAGTAGCAGATCGACTCTGTTCTAATTATCTAATAGGTATGTAATATTTCTTGGATACAGCGTTTTGTGCATGTAAGAAATCTGAACTTCATCTAGTAATCTGTGTACATCTTTCCACTCATCACTCCTTCTTGGTTTCAGTTGTAATTTTCGCTCTATTCGAACACGAAGCTACTTAGGACAGATCTACCAGTAACATAAGATCGAATATTTTGACCTTGTGGTAGAGGGTGAACCCTCACCTTGTCTAACGTACTATTTCGGTTTGCAGTCCTCACGATAGCTGCATTCTAATTCCATTAGAGAGAGGCTTGTTGTGCTCTAAATGATGAATTATTTTTGCCATTCGGGACACCACCAGGCTTTTCAGCTAGTAGTTCATGGACTGTCTTGAAGTTGAGAAAGTCATGATGCGCTGAAGACTATAAACAAATGCTAATGGATACCTACCGGCGTGGATCAGCAGACTTCAAATGGCGAAGGAATTGTTCTCTCTCTACTACTCTCATGATCATAGAAAATATTTCACTTACTACTATACTACTCCCAATAAACATGTGGACGTTTTTCTTTTCTCTGTGACCATTTGAAGACTGCTGACAAATGCCAGTAAGTGCCCTGCATTTCTTGAAATAAACAAATTTTCAGGTTATGTAAAACGTATGTCCCTAAGCCACGACCGGCTTCCGACTACGAAACGAGCAACTCAGCGGCCAACCGACACAACTAGCTCTTCGTCCCATTCTTGAATGCTTTCGTTGTGTAATCCAAATGTTGAAAGTCAGCAGGATGTTTAGAACAGCAGATGTTTGCGAATATATTTTTAATAGTAAAGATGTTAACCAGTTGGTCGCCTCTTTATTTTCGTCTTACTCGTAATAAAAAAATAAATATAAAAAAAAAAACTAACTTCACTGTCTATAAACAGTTTTCATGGTCAACACTAGATTTTGTTAATGCAACGTACAATGTAAGTAGAAACTACAGACTTATATCCGAAACACTTCCATGATGTCCAGGGAGTATTCGGATATATGCGCGAAGTGCAACTTGTTTCCATAATTGAAGCATTTAAAAAGGTATACTTTATTAATTGATATTCATATTTGATTAAGAACCTTTAGAGAATTAACTGGTAAACATCGTGAATCTCTATATAATTACTAAGCTGGATATCGTTTTAAGTGAAAATTCTACCTTTGCGTTGCTTTGACTTGAGGGAAAACAACTTTTTATAGAAACTATCAGCTTTCATAAGTAATATTAATAGATGTTCTCTTATCTTATGACTTGGTAGTGATTTTGTCTTTTATCTTGTCTGTGTGGCAGACAGATGACGATCCTCCACATGCGTACACGCAGATATTTGTCCTGAAGCCTCTTGCATCCAGTTTTTTCATTCAACATGATGTCTTCAGGCTAGCGTTACACGACTGTGCCTAAAAAAATCATCTGTCATCTGAATGATCCTGTGTTGCTACTCTTGTGCAGGTAGCACATAGCACTTTATATTCACTTGCATTGCTGTTTGGAAAGCATGCGTTTGCTGTGAATGAGCAATTATCTCCTTCCCCATTTTTTTTTTCACTAACAATGGTTAGTAACTAATCTGTTTCACAGATGTTTGTGGTATCCAAGTAGACATAATAATTACTAGAGTCGTCTAGAAAGTAAGGGCTGTCGGTACCTTTGGCGTGCTTGCTTTGGTTCCGGAGAGGTGCTTCAAACTAACCGCGAATGATAGGGCGGGAAAAACTGAATCTCGTAAGGAAGCGGAAAATGTACAGTTGAATAAAAGAATCCTCGTAGATGCTAATAGCAGGAGGAGGATCCAATAATACTGGAATGTTAATGAAGTGTATTTTATGTGTGAAATATTTTTAATTTTCAACTTTTTTTATTTTATTGAAGGCTTGAGAAGAGAGTTTACCATAATTGTAAACACAGTTGAATCCTTCGGGCACTTTCCAACATAAAAAAATACATACATTCAAGCCCTGTCTGGTCAGAATGGTCCACAAGTTCTTGTACTACCACGTCATACATTGCTGCCTCCTGTCTTCAACAAAGTAAATATATTGCAGAGGCATATTATAGCACTAAGTCGATTAAAACATCCCTCCTCGCGTCCGCCCCACTTTTGAACTTTTTTTTCTAAATATTTCAAAAACTAAGAGTACTATCAAAAATGTCACAACATGGCGCACTAATACTTACAAATTAGTATGAAATACAATGGACAGCAATGTCGAGATCTTGTCCATTGATGAGTGATACATTTTCAAAGATTATGACGTCATTACTTAGTTGAAGTCTCAGTACTCATCAATCGACAAGATCTCGAGATCGCTGTCCATTGTTTTTCATAGTAATTCGTAAGTACTAGTGCACTATGTTCTAAACGTTTTGATAATGCTCTTAGATTTTGAAAAAATGTTTAAAAAGTGGGGGCGAAGGCGAGGAGAGCTCTTAAAACAAACTACTAGAATGTGTTGCGTTGTCGTCCAGATCCATGAGTGTGCTACTGTTTTTGAGTATCCAGCCTATAACCCTGACCTTGTTCCAAATGCTTATTTATAAAAACTTCTTTTGCTGAAACGAGTTTGTGTTCGAGCAGAAAGCTATTTAATAGTGAAGATAAACGTACACAAAACTTCCTCCCAAATTGGTTTAATAGGATGATGGCAGCTTGTGACGGGGTGATACAAAATTTCAGATCCGATCTATCATTTTTTTCTCGTAATTCTAACAATAATGCTGAATTGTGTTCATTGGCTCTTGTGCCATTTTTCCTTTAAGATTTGATTATTATTGTTATTAGCAGCGTCGCCTTACTTGACTTATCAGTATCTAGGAATATTTCTCCTCTGAATTAACACGATCACATCTTACCCTTTACAGCGATGAAATAATTCTTGTAAAAATAAGTGCGTTTCGTTTCACTGTTGACCACTATATTGAAAATACAAGGAGGACTGTGATGCAAAGTTGTTTATACACACTTTAGATTAAAGCTGAAATGTAAAAGGATAATCGGCTAATGCGTTTTAATCTCTTGAACACTTAATTGCAGTGTAATCAATCGCTTGGAATATTGTCAGTAAGATTTTCTGATTCGCAAACAGGTTTTCTTTTGTCTTAGGGTAAATTATTATTTTATAAATAAAGACATTGTATTACTCACGGAGGGACAATATAACAAATCAAACTTATCTAAGTGTCATCCCTCGGGAGTACTGTAGTTACATCGAGACCGCTTTTCGTTACTTTTCTGGTAGCATCGTCAGGCGTTGACAGAGCTAAATTGAATATGTAATGTGCGCTGTTTACGTGTGTACTTATTTATTTAAGCAGCATGTGGTAACCATTCTACACTAGGATTTAACAGAAAAAATAACGAAAACAGGATCAAGGACTGGTATGAATAAAAAAAAAAATCCTTCGGGCAGGCCTACAGGCTGAGGTAGATTTCGAGGTGTTTTTGATTGAATTTCTTGGGGTAAGTGCAGATAAAAACACGTTAAGTAAATATACTTTTATTTTATTTTCATTATAACATTATAAATACGGTAACTAATTACCCTAATAGGTTAACTAATTACCGTGCAAACGTTTTCTTATTAGAACTGAATGCAGTGATATTCCAATTGATATTAACAGGACCAATGAAACCCGCCACCTTATATACCCCTAACGAAATTATCGAGAAACTAGTTACTGATTTATAGATTAATCATGAAGAGCTTTTCAACGTTACCCCACAACACATGGTTTTAAAGATTTCGAATTTCCACCCCCACTCGTTCCTCCACAACCCCTGAATCGTTGGTATCACCGTAAACTTCTTAGGGAGTACTATAATTTATGTAGACAGTTTCCCTCGAAACTCTATAGGGGCTGATATATATTTTTTTTTTTCGAATTTTCAACCCCCTCCCCCGACCACCCTTTTGGGCCGATTTTGCTCATTAACGAACTTGGCCGAGCTATTAAGCCTAGAAATAACATAATAAAATTTGGTTCAAATATCTTCAAAATTATGGCCGCCAGCGTGTATATATATATACACACATATATATATATTATATATATATATATATATATATATATATATACATATGACATGGTACCGATCTTAATAGGTAGATTATTTCTTCGAAATTACCTAAAAAGATGTAAACAAAAGGCAGTGGCTAGAGACAGGAAAATTCAGAAGATAACTCGTTCGCAAAGTTTCATAAAGGTAGCATGGGAAGGTAAAAGTCAAGAGGGTTATTCAGTAAGTAATAAGGTGTAGAATGGCTTGTAAAAATGAATTCCTTCCTGATAAACTTGTGTAAATGTAGCATGAATTGTGGTAATACATGTACATCTTACCACCTCCGACACTTGTAAACTGCAATTTCTGAAAAAGTGAAAAGATAGTAAAAAAATTGCAGTGTTTACAAAGTGTTGGAGGTGGTAAGACGTAGCACAATTTACGTAACCTCCTGCATATACTTGTACACATTGCGTATTCAATTTGCCTGTCAACGCTTGATGATGCAATCAGAAGCGTAACGAAGAGCTGTGTAGTTGGACTCCAGCAATTCCTGAGGGCTGATCTTTAGTACGTAAGTTTGGTTTATTATTTTAAAATGGAAATGATACAGTCCCAGGAGATGCTTTAAACAGTGGCACGGAACTACTGAATATTCGTTTATAATATTGGCTTCCTTCCGCACTTATGTGATGTAGATAGAAACTTTGTACATGTTAGCAATAATGGTACTTACATTTAGTTCCCTTTTAAGACACTGTGAATTGTTATCTCATCTAAATCGTTCCTAATTAGATAATTCATCGACATGTAGTGCTATACGGCCTAATTTGAACATGTTCATACAGACATTTGTTTTTAATTAATTACCCGGTTTTCAGAATCTAGCGCCGAAGAATACCAATTGCGGATAGGCACTTTGGAAGGTGTGTATCTTGAATTTTCTAACTTGAGCATTATGACAAGAAGCGGAGACATTTAAGTATTCACCGTAACCATTAAATAGTTGTTTTTTTTTCTGCAATGCCACAAATAAATTTAGAATCTGACATACTGATGTGACAATTTATTTGGACTGCCAATTTAGATTCACGGTTTAGATTTAGTTGTTGATTGTCCCTGATAGTTATGACGTAAGAGAATGTAAATGTGACCTATAATTCTAAGTCTGTTAAGCAATTAAATAAATTTAAGTTCTATTAACGTACTTAAAAATTAAGTGTCTTTTAACTTAGGAATTACGTATAACTGAAAGTTTCAAATTGTATATATTTACGGTATTTAATTGACGTAAATATTCGTATGTTTTTCGGCTACATTGACGCTTTAAATGGCTTCTTTATCATGTTTCACAATATGGTGATTTAAAAAAGCACTTTGTACTATAATGCACTGAACCTTGAAAGAATTAAATAATACTTAATAAAATGGGTGCTTGTTTGCTGTTGGTGTAAGGCAGTCTTAATCTGTGCTTCATCTCCTTCGACTTGAGCTTGCTATAATGTAGCCTCCTTCAACCGGGAATCGAGGAGGTTCAGTATCATCCTGGCATTCGCCTGGTGTGACTGAGAAACCTTACCTTAAAGGTGCTAATACAGGGTGTACTCCGGGGGTTATTTCGTAGCTACAGAGAAGGTAAACAATAAAGGGGTGACACTAGGTATAGGGAAATGATAAAATAGGGGCTTTATTGCCCTTCTACAAAATACGGGCTTAATCATAGACGGTCAGAATGGATCCCACCAACGACTAATTCCAGACATTCTAATCAGATCTCCACTTACCAAATAATCGTGGCCCAGACGAGAAGGGGTCGTCACTCCAACGGCGTACTTCCAATACCAGAGAGGAACGTTTTCCAGGAACTAAGTGGCGTGCTAGTTCAATGATGTAGCCCAGACATCGAATCTCCTATTCAATGAATGACACAGTGGTAGCCCAGGGCCCCCAGGTTGGCAGACCCAGACGGGCAGATTGATGTGCCTAGATGAGAAGGCTGGTCTATGATGAAAATTAATGTCGCGCCTGCTCGTATGGCTGCTCACCAAACTCAGCGTTCTCTCTTGCCTCAGTATTTATGTCCGATCAAGAATTTGATGGAATTTCCATCCGGTTGCAGCGAAGAACTGCGTTGTGACGGTGCAAATTGTTTCTCGTCTGGGGATTTCAGTGGCGTTAACCCTCTGTCCACAATAAATATATTGTTACCTGTTAATGTGCAGCTAATTTTTTGGTATGCTAAACAGACAAATAAACAAACTTGTTTCTTTATACTCACTTGCGTACAAATGCGAGCACGGAAGTGACGTCACAGTCTGGAAACATCGTTCTTATACTTTGTGTAGTACTTTGAATGAGCAGTTGAGTATTCTCAACCGTACTCATCACCCGATAACCTATCCTTTTAATTTTCCCATCTTTTGACAATGCGAGCGCACCGATTCGCGAAATATATGACGAGTATATTTATTTGTCTGTGTTTAGCATACGATACGAGAGAGAGAGACGGGACGGGCGTAAGCCATAGTGCTGTTACCACCCATAAAATTCATTTTATCTTTTCTTACGATACGAGAGAATTAGCTGCACACCAACAGGTAAGAAAATGCCCGTTTTCTCTCCACGAGATTTGTTAGACCGTTGCTGCGAATAGTTTACTTCGATATTATTGTAATCCTTCCAGTCTTGAACATCGTAAGATTTGAAGCATGTTCAAAATTTGCAGTTACCCTGATTGACACGGTATATTTGGCCGTAGTCAGGATGGTCAGATATTTCCTGATACAGTACTCAGGACGTGTTCGAACAAACAGTGCAGTCAGTCTTACTTACCTTAATCACTCAGTAAGGATCTACTCTTAACCAGAGAACATTATGAAGAAACTTTATTTTTCGTGCAAAATATCAACTTAATGCCTTATAAAAATACCTTTTTTTTTTTTTTTTTTTTTTTTTTCATGTGTTTCTGAAGTAAAGAGTAAGGGCTTCAAAAGCGGAAGTGTTATTCATTGATCACGAAAGTGAGTTCTAAAGTATTTACGGAAGTAGCAGACATTTGGGTGACTTAACCAAATTCAGTGTTGCAGCTTCAGATATTTGTATATTATTATAACGATGGAGAGTGTTAAACTACGATAGTGTCCCTCTCTTTCAAGCTTCCTTCTAATTCTTTCCTGGACTTTAGTCTGCCCTCCTTCCTCTATGAGGTACCGCTAATTCAATTTTTATCCTTGTAATTGTTGTTCCGCCAAAATGTAAAAGTTCGCTCAATTGTTAGTTTATGTAAGTTGGTAAACATAAGATTAAAAAAGATCTTTCCTATGATTTGCTCTTTCCTTGGTCCTCGAAATAATAATAATAAAACTTTAGCAGGAGAGAAGCATAGAGAACGAGATTGTGTAGGATGCACACATTTCTCTTCATTTGGAGATACGTGAACGGGAAAATTGAATATATATATTAATACCTTAAAACGTCTGCATATCATCGGAAATAAAGAAATTAGTTACTTTTTCCGTTATTAGATATACTCGTACGCTTTTCCCGCAAAAGTGCAAATAGGTCTGTCCACGTTGCGCGTCGGTTCATAGTGCCTTCTCAGAATCAGCGTTTCCAGAAGAATTCAAATGTTGAGTAGATTTTGAATTCTTCTGTGCAGTTTCCAATGCCAATAACGTGACATCTGTGAAGCATGGTTATGTTTGATTACTGCTCGTATGGTTGTGTTAAGTACTTGTATTGAGCATGGCTTGTAAAAATTTGTTCGAGAGACATTGCAGGTTGCAACGAACTTAGAATAGAGATTACGTTGACCGCACTGTTTCTGATCTGTAGCTTAGTCCCATTATTAACACCACAGCAGCTCTCGTGGCAGAAGCTTCCATTTTTATATGCTTAAAGTTATAACATTTTTCTTAGTCGTTTCACCTGTGCACTTTAACAGTTGGATTAATTAGATAGGATATATACACACATTTTTGTTTGTATGCAAGACAGAAGAAAATGTTTTACGCACAGAGGATAGTTATTGTCTAACTATGTATATCTAGAATAATTACACAGGTCAACAGGGGTTCGGTAACATGGATGAAAGTAGGTGTTCCGTATTGTATTTTTGACGCTGAATTCTGATATGTATGTGAACATTTTCCACCATGTACTGTTTTCTGTTATTTTGTCTTAACATGCATCAAGCTGCAGTGTAGGCCAAGCAAGATAGAAAAATGGACGTACCTAGAAAAAATACAGGAGCTTTGAAAATTGGCAGTATGACACAGTTCCATGTGCTGAGTAATATACTAAATTTACGACCTTGGTGCGCAACCGCTCGCTCCGCCATATTGAAAAAAAGCTTTACAGATCGCCAAACATTCTGCGTCTGAAATACGACGTAATATATAAAAATTTATAATTTCGGAATTATAAACGATATTGCTTTCAAACTTTGTGTTTTTAGCACATACCTGAAGGTATACATTTTATTTATAGCTATGATCAACTATTAAGCTTTTATACGTGAACGCATAAGTATGGAACAGAGAAAAAGTAAAAGTTACCATTAGAAAAAAAAATACGTGGTGGGTGCTTTTCTAGCTCATATTTGAAATCAGCACCCCAAATTTAGTAAACACCAGTTATTGTTATCCATGTTACCGAAAAAAAAGTTAAAATTTGTTGCCCTGTGTAATCTTTGTTTCCTTGGTAACGGGAAAAAAATCTTTTGCTAAGTACTTTTCACCTTCCTCCAAGGCTTCAGGCGAAAGCGATTTATTGTCTGGAAATGTGACTTCACTATCAATGTATGTATTTCGAAATATAAATAAAATGAGAGAGTACGAATGCATTAAATAAATATTGCGTAAGATGTTTAACTTCTACTGCACCATGTTTTGGATTATATGGCGAAAGATTTTTTATTATTACCAAGAAGGCAACGGAGGTTATTTACTAGCTATGGATGAAAATAGCTTGGCGACTGCTATGGTAGATACTCCAAATTGTTAGCACAATAAGTTTAATCATAATTGGTTATCATACTAATTATGAAAACGGAAAAGGCACATCTATTTCATTTTTAATATAAAACTTAGTGCACCATACAAAATGGTATATACACCGTTGGATGTGGCATATATTGAAATATTCAGATAAGTTAAGGTAATCTCCAACAAAAGATGGCAGCACTACTCCGTATATGTGTGATGTATTTTTATCGTTGAATGAAATTTCAGTGCTGCTCCTACAAATTCAAGCTTACACACTTCAAACTTTCAGGGAAGAAAGTTCATAACCAATTCAAGACTTAGATCAATATCGATTTTTAATTTTCTTTTTTGTCCATTGTTGAAAGAGCTTCACTGTTATAGGCTTTGATATTCACAATAACAATGAAGCGATTTCAACAATCAAGAAAAACGAAAGTAAAAATTGGCATTAATCGAACTCTTGAATTGATTATGAACTTTCTTCCCTGAAAGTTAGAACTCTCTCGACTTGAATTTGTAAAAGAGAAGGATTGAAATTTCGTTCAACGATAAAAATACATTAGACATATACGGAGGTAGTGCTGCCATCTTTTGTTGGAGATCGTTGCTTTACATTAACTTTAATATGCAATGGATGAGCAAATTTTACAGCTCTGTAATCTGGTCACAAGTACTGGAATAGAACAAGAATGCCGTCGACACGTGTGTGCAGTGGCCAGCGGTATTGTGATACTCGGAAGATAAGTGCGTCATATGGAAGCGGTTATATCAGCGGTAGATAGTTGGCTTAGCATTCGGGAGGTGGTGGTGGTGGTCCTAGCGGCCAGCCATACTGATTATTTTCCGTGATATTTCGTCAGCCAGATGGTGTACCTTCAACTTAGGCCCTGGCCGACACCTTCCCTCATCGTTTCTTCATTTCGACCTAAGTCTTAGATGTCTGAATGCCATAAATATTCAAGAAAAATGAAAGCTGTTCCAAGATAACTTCGTCGTATTCTTTTATCATACTTGTTTTTGCGTCACTTAACGCAGTTTATAAAATGCTATCAATTAATTGCATTACTAAAATTAGAAAGAACGGTTCCCTGTATCCGTCCGATGCCAGTCTATACGTATGTACAACCATATTCCGTCCTGTTTATATTTAGATTCTGTCCAACACATTATAGTAATGGCTACGGAACAGGAAATTATCCAGTCCCCATAATATAGTGGTTATAGTTACGATCGCGCTGGAGAGGAGCATGTAAGTTCGAGGTCCCGTGGCTAAGGCCTTGGCGGTTGTCTTCCCTTTCTCAATCGGGTACGTTCTCGCCGAGGGAAGTCATCTCTTAGACGTGTGACGAAATTACACTATTACTGCCTGCTCTACTTATTTGTGAAACAAGTACCACGGAAGTTGCGACAGAGCAACTCGAATAATGCCCTTGAACAGTATGCAGGAGAATAGATTTCTGAATCCCATCGTTGAAAGTGTTTCGTCCTCACCAGTAAGCGATTGTTAATCAGGAATACTCGTCGAGTTGAAGAAGGTCTCTAGGTATGCTGTTGGTGGAGAGAACAGAAATATTGTTCAAGAGTTGAAGAGAATTATGTAGTCACGTTCCTGAAGAGAAAAAGTACTGAAATCCAGGAACTGAGCTTAGCGAGTCATTAATATAACCACCAGAATAATCAAGTTTAATTTCCGTTACTGTTTTATACAAATTTGGTAAGTTACTGTGACAATAGGATCTTAGTTTCCAAACCTAGTTAAAAATGTGTCACCCTGTTCAGTTTGAAAAAAGATCAAGCAACATTATAGAATTTAGATTCGCCTGTATGACGTTGAAACAAACCAAAAGGCGTATGGACAAGACTGTAGCATAAAAAGAAGGCACGTTACATCTTTGCCAAAGTATTTATTAAGAAACAATCACAATGTTAAAATCTTTTTAATAAACAAGCGAATACTTACAACATTGAACATGAACGAAAGGTTTCCAATCCTGATATCTCAGACCCATTAAAAGCGATGCAAACTTACATCTGATACTATATGTACTAGACTTTTTTTTTTAGCTCGTACAATTTCACTGTGTACGATGCTACACGCGTCCAGTCAGCTGTGTGTGCTAATAATCCAATTTGTATTAGTGTCATTGTCCCTTTTGTATTAATAAAAATACTTAATTGCTTTTTTGTATGTCCTCTTATTGCCCTTTGAGAATGACTGATAAAAAGTGTGTGTAATGAATGCTCTTCTCGCACCGTCTTTGTTTACCTTGATCTAGGAACAACATCTGCGTGGATTTCAGTTCCGTTCATCAAATTGGACCTCGGTAGAGCCGAGCAAAATGTCCAGGTAGAATAATTAGTTTTCTGATTGTCAAGTATGTATCTGAACCGTTTATGGAGAATATAATAAATGTGGTTGTGGGGAGCAATGCTTAGCAATTTCTTGATCTTATTGGAACTGAGCAGCATGGCGTGACAGCCCAAAAGGAACCAACTACCGTTTAGTCAAGTGCAGTGTTGCTAGTTTAAGTAACTCCCCAATTGTCCTCACTGTGGTGGGTCAATACTCAAAATGAGAGCTCCTTCCCGATATTGAACCGGAGACTGCTCGCTTTAGAAGCAAGCTAATCACATGGCTTGTTATATTTTTAAATAGAAAATTAATGATACTCTTCGAAATTCAGAGAAGTGATTAGTTTCATCCCACGAAACGTGGTATAGTTCCTAAACTAATGCTAGCAGCTATCTTTCCCTTTCCTGCCTCCCGGAAAAGTTCTAGCCAATAGACACACTCTCTCCGACATGTAACGGGTCTAGGTCATAGTTGCCTGTATGGCCCACAAATGTGGATCTGACTGTAAGACCAAGACAGCTTCTTAAATGCCTGAATCCGTGCAGGGAGGTTAGAATTTGCGAATGAACGTAATTAACAGCGGACTGGCTCTTTTATCGTGTTGACTGTTCTTGGTCGAACTAAAACTAGGAACCGTAGCGTAGTTCAGTATGAATGCTTTTCTACACTGCATGCAAATATCTATTTTTATTGATATTATTTGCTTGTGTTGGGGATTTAGAAGAAAAATGTATCGCTAAAGGTATTTAAATGGTTGATATTTATTTGGAGGAAGGATCCGAATAATTCGTTGTTTATGAAAAAGTTAGACATAGCACCAAGTTTGAGCATGGGAATCAGTTGGTGACGTTTCCATATAGATATCAATAAAAAGGGAATAATATAGTTGTCGGGATTTTGGATAACCTGGTTTTCAAATTTATCCGTTGATTGGTCGTACGTAGAAGATAACTTTGTATTATTTTAGCTGTCTTGATACTTTTTAAGGTCGGAAATTTTCAGTTGACTGCGAAGTATGTCACAAGATAGAAACGCGCTGTACTATTGATCCGGTGAGGTTAAGCGTCTAGATAAGCCGTAATATACGGATATCATGAGGTATGGTCTGCTTAATGAAGAAAGATGCAGACGGAAACATGGTAGGTTTTTATGGGCAAGTTTTCGTCAGAATAAAGGAACAACAGCGAGTGTTTTAACATACAGTAGAACCTCTAATATCCGTTTTTCGATTAACTGATCATTGGTTTATCCGCCGGTTTTAAAATTTTCTTTTTCCGTGTGTTCTAAAGTAAGGAAGATACACTTGAGTCGGCGGAAACTGATCCAGTCTTTGAAATAAGATGATGACATTCAAGATGTTTTTGTTCTTAGGATAGACGTCAAAGTATGTGGGCTTAAATAAAAATACAGATGATCAATGCTTTTGAATCGACCGTCTCCCCTCCGTTACGACCAATAATTGAGGTTCTGTATATATACATAAAAAGTTGTTCAAGCTCTTATATGAATCTTTTTTTGGGAAATCTAAATACAATGGTATCGTTCAGGACAGATGAAAGAATACACCGTGAGCTGGACGTTTCACGTTATTTATGGCCGTAAGTTATTTATGGAATGTTTGCCCTACAAGGAAGAGAGAATATTTGCCACTAGGAAAATATTTTTTTAAAGTGAATTACTAAAGTAATATTGAATGCAATATGAATTTATGATAGTAAAAGCCTTTGTTTCATTGCAGGCCGATGATGATCCCCCACACTCCTATTCTCAGATCTTTGTGTTGAAGCCTACAGCTGGGAATCCAGCCTCCTTCTTCTGCCAGCATGACATCTTCCGTCTCAACATCCACGATACTGCATGAATGGGACAAAGTGTAAGAACATTTTTAAAAGTCGTTCACGCTGATCTGCAAAGTTCTGGATTCATTGAAGTTTTGAAGATAGACTTCTGTTTTGTCTACACAAAGCTCCAAGAAATCTGAAAAAGTCTGAATTTTTTGCATTGTGATAAGGGCAGTTTTCCAGGCATATTTATAAATTCGCTAGTGTTCTCTTTCGGTGGTGAAAAGGCGCACCTTTTCCTTTTTTTTTCTTTCTTTTGCCTTGTTAATGTTGTGTATTTGTATTACTTCCTGTCGAATCCAAGTTAAATGCAGAGGTCCGTATCCATAACGTTCTATTTTTTTTCGTAGACAATAAAGAGCATTTATAGTTATATATATTCAAAACATTGAATTATAAACGATAGATCGCTTCTGTTTGTATGCATGTATACGCAACAGCGTGCATATCTAATATATAGGTGATTAATGGGGTGTCGCGCCCAATAAGAATGACTATTTTGTAAAGAGATACGTGATAACGCTTATATTATGTATCGTTGCAGCACTTATACAGAATGATGCCTCATTCGTGAGTTTGCAATTGCTGAAAACTTGCGTTAAATATACTTTCTTTCTGTGCGTTTCATTTCTGCTATCTCAAGCTGTAATAATTATCGTAGGCCTACGAAACGAGTCACATTGATTCTTAATATATCGAAGGTGAATTCCGGGCAGTAAATTAGGGTAATATTTTGAATGCAGTTTCAGTGTTGAAAGAAACTTCTTGGATATCAAAACGTATCTATCTTAAAAGCTTTTGGAATATTCCTTATTCATTGTTATTCCCGGGTAAGATATTGTCTTGATTTCGTTTCCCAGGAATCGCTGTCGTGTCTAACGAAGTTTAAAGCACTCAGAACACCAGTCATTGTTGATGATCGACGATGATATGTCTAGAAATGTCGTAGCTGGCCTCTGTATTGTAACTTTGTCACTGTTTCGAATTTGCTGAATTGTGCTCTTCTTAATTAAAACATTGGTAAAAGTCAGTGAAATTTTTAATGCCCTATCTAGTAAGTTGAGATTTTTAAACATGGAACAAAGCCAAACAATACCGTATATATTTTTACTTTCTTGCAAGAAGTTTACGTGTGTTTGTAGCAGTAGTCATCTTTTTTTTGTAAGCATGATTGATAAACTTAAGTAAGCATAATAGCCTGATTACAAAATGGGGCACAGTCCCCTTTCTTTTTTATCATGGGGGAAAACTTATAATATTGCAAGCACTGGACACTGTTACATAATATTAATAAAATTATTATAACTATAAACGTGTTAAATTTTCACTGTGCAATAAACATTGATTTTTTTTCATTCATTTGTAGAAGGTTTGCACGATATCTTCATCTTCTACCACATTTTGTTCTTTACAAGTTAAGGAAATGCTAATTGCATTGTAATGGTACTGAAATAACATTGGAGTGTTTGTTCACTGCAAAACCAATGAACTACATCGTATGTTCTTCTGAAGAACGATGTGACCATTTACTTGTGATACAGTCTACACAACTTGTGAGGAAATGGATCGGAATGTGTTGAAATCATGGAAAATATGAATGTGTCGATCCAGTTAGATCTAGTAGAACGTAAAACAGAAATATTCAAATTCTATGATTTGTACAGCATGTGTGTACTTGTGAATGCCTAATGTGACGTTGTGGTTGTCCTCATTTGTTACATTGGACGTATTCACAATTACGAAGACAACTCATCGCAATTTTGCGTGATGTTGAATTGGACTGTGTGTCCTCTTTTGCGTATGAAGCTGGTAACGTGCTGGATTTAAAATTTCATCAAAACCTATCTTTTTTTTAAATTGAAAGTACGTATGTATGAACCTTTCCAAATTCGGCCATTCCATCTGTTAAGCAGTCATAGTGGGACTACTGTAAAATTTTGTATTACTTGTAAAGTGTTACGAATGTTATTAAGAGCTATAGGCAAGGTTCCTGATTTAACCGTAGTCTGACACGTCGTTCGTGAATTCCGTGGATATTATTTGAAACTTACGAATCGACTGATGCTTCTTACATCATTTTCTAAATCTAACGCGTTGTCAGCACTTTAGGCCTTTAGCCGAAAACCTGTAGAACTTTCTGTGCAGATACGCGATAGTATTGAAGTTGTAAAGGTGGAAGAAAGGTTTTGAATTCGATTGTAGTGAGAATTAATTTATCGATGCCTGCACAAGTAGGTCAAAGCCTATAGGTCCTGTCCTTAGAACGTAATTGCCAAACCACTATCAGTTCACCGTATCCACGGTCAGAACACCCATCATCAGACCTGAGAGAACAGAGCACCTTCTGTTCAGAAAAATCGTGTGAACACGTGAGCAGAAGTGAATACATTGATTGATATTGGTTATTGAGGAAGAAAAAGGACAGAAGCGACCTATCAAGTGACTCATTAAGGGAAATATTTAAGTTTAACTTACGGAACGGTGACCGTAAATAAATTTATCTTTATTGATGAGAACTCCTTACATGTGGGGGAATTCGTACATATATATATTTTTTTTCTCTTCTAAACGTTTTATTTCAATCGACAGATGCTAATAGTAACATATCTCGGAGTAAAATTATTGTATTTTCCTTGTCCATTGATGTGTGTCTATGATATAACTGTCTAAATACTATGTTCTTTGTGGCACATATCAGCTTAAGCTGTCGTTTGACCGACTTGACCCAGGATCATGTCTACAGTCCTTGTGCTTGCAATAACCCTCTTTACCAAAGTAGGATTTTCTAGAGACACGAGTGATTATTGGATTAGTCATTGACTTCAGGGATGATCGTACGTCATCGAGTTCCGTACATAAAAAACGTCGAAATGTCATTTGAAGGAACACGTGTATCTGATGATGAACATTGGAATCTATTTCAAAAACTCACTGTGTAAACAACGCTAGCAAAGTGAAGTTGCGTTCAGGACTACCTCACATTTAAAAGTGGCTTACAGATTATTCATTAAATGATTTGAGACAAAGAACCACAAATTTAAATTTGTAGTTGATTTTTATTTGTCGAACACAGTCCATAATAGTTTAAGGTCGTGAAACAATGACCTCAGTGACCATGTTTCTGATTTGAAGCGAAACCAGTGCAAATAGAACAACATTTGCTGTGTCTGTAGTTGATCCTCACCCCAACCCCATGACGATCATAAATCCTCGATGCTGATGAATTAGTAGATAGAAATAAAAGATGAGATTTGCTTTTGATTTCAATGTTAATACCGAGAAGGGAAGGGAGATACTTTGTAATATTTGTAGTTACTGTGATATTGAATGTTTTGATATAATGTTGTCTGTTGTAGTTGGGATAGCAATTAATTCTTACAATGCCATATCACAAGATGCATTTTCTTATTGGGGGAGTTAGTACACGATAGATGAAAACGAGAGATAATTTTAGCCTGGATATATTCTTTATGACTTCTTCCTGCTTCCTTGGCTACCTTTCAAGCTCACACCGTGTTTTTCCAATGGCCAAGGTTCAAGAAACCTAGTGCTCAGTGTTACCTTGTAAAACTACTAAAGAAAATAAAGATTTTTCTTAAATACGTAAAGAATCTCTGTACAGGACAATTGTAAATAGTGCTTTCATTTTTAGCTACTACTATGAATAGGCTGACTGTACTTGTCGGTTTGTGATTTGCGTCGACAAGGAAACAGTAGGTTGATGTGTTTCATGTACCATTTTGTAATTACGTTAATTTGTAGAAAATAGTTTTAATTGAATGGGATAAATAATGATAAGGTAGGTAATATGTGAATTTCTGAACATACCTTTATAGGTTTAGAAGACATACATGGATACCAACTCTGTTTCCACATAATCATCAAATTTGTTCAAGTGCTTGTTCCGTCCGGTAATCAATGCATCCATTCTACCGGAAAAGAACTAACCTGATGTCAAAACTCTCCCGTCAGACGATGAAGACTTGTTACACATACTCGACACTCTGAAATCGTTGATCACGCAGGTGATTTTTTTTTCGTAGACTTAGAGATGGTAGTCACTTGGTGCCAGGTCCGGAATATAGGGAGGGTGTTCCAAAACCTCGCAGTTAAAATTAGCGACGTGAAATCGGGAAGTGTGCGACTTGCATTGTTGTTCAAGAGAATAACACCATATCACAGTGCTCCTGGTCTCTTCCAGTGGACAGCCAACCGCAGTCTCTATAGTTTGGCAATACCGTTCAGGTGTTCCAGCGGTGCCGTGGGTAAGGAATTCATCATAAACTACACCCAGATGGTCCCAGAACACAGCTGCCGTGGTTTACTTGCTGTCCTGAACTTCTTTGGTGACTGTTTCCATGTCATGCTAGCCCGTTTGGATTCAGGTGTCCACTAGTTTACAAGGGTTTCATCACCCCGTAACGATGCGATGGAGAAATTGGCATCCTTTTTGCTCGTAACGTTGAAGAGGCATCCATTTTTCTTTTTTACTTTTTTCTTTTGTTTGTTTATCCGCCTTTTTTCGGTACTCATCGCGCAGAAACCTTTCTATATTCGAGGTGCTTTTCCACACTATTGAACACAGTACCAGACGAAATATTGAGTTCCTCAGTAATGTCTGATTCTCACTCGTCTGTCCTCAGTATCATCACTTCCATTCATGCATGTTTCTCCACCGTGGTTGGTATGAATCCGTCCTCCCATTTGCGAACGCATTACAGTACATGCACACTTATTTTCAGGACATCACACCGTTACCATATACCTCCACTAGTTCATGATGAATGGCCGCCAGTTGGTTTCTCGTGGTGTGCAAAAGCCGTATGACGCCTCGGGCTTAACGTTTGACCATGTTCCCAGGCATTTCCCTATTTTTATCAATGTCTCCATTGGAAGACGTTTCACGGACTGCGCTCAGCCGATGGTCAGAAGTAGTATTATCTCAGTAGCTGCATCAGATCAGATGATACACCTAGTCTTCGTAGTCTTGATTTATAAACCTTGTAAATCGTATCATATTTGTTAAACTTACCCAAAAGGCACCAGTTTTACATTCACTGGCCAGGTGTCCCGATAGATTCCCTCGGGACAATCAAATGTCCCGATTTAGAGGAATATTTTTTTAATCTATTTCATACGTGTTTTTCGGTCAACTAGGCAATAAGTTTCTACTACGTAATGTAACCTATTTCAAGACTAACGTAGCTATTTGGGTCAGTGAAGATATTTTTCGTCTTGTGTAGCCGATTTGACGGAAATATCTCTATGGAATATCTACTGGTGCCAGAAACCACAAGCAGAAAAAAGTGTTCATCGTGCAATATTTCCCTAAAACAAGGGATCACGGGTAGAAGCTTTGCAATGAAAGTGTCCAATCACTGGATGGTATCAACACGCTGAAACATTTAATGTACCTCTTTCTAAAAGTTACATTCTGTGAAGAAAACAACTCGGAGGACTGATGAAGACGACAATATCCCATAAGCTGAAAGGGGAAATGAGAAAGGACGTAGAAGGCATTGCACTCATACTATATCTACAGTCACTGATGCTATTATTCTCATGGTCTTCAGTTATTTTGTCATTGTGCAGTCAAGACGGACAAGCTGAAAAGTATGTGATTTTGTCGACATAACATACGTAGACCTAGCCTTTCGGTCACGTTGAAAAGTAAATCCTACACTCTCATTTCCACATCTCCAATCCTAACCTGCAAGTTCTGTGGTGCCTTTTATGTGGGGGAAACAGGTGGGCCTCTTGGCATTCGCATTAATAACCATCACCACTTTTGCACTATTAACAAACCGGATTCCCCAGTCTCCTTACACGCCCAGTCACACAACACCAATTTTGATCTATCTTTCCTTGTTGCCATAATCCACATGTTACCCCCTACGACCAGCACCTCGACACGCCGTCTGTGGGAGTGAGCATTTATTCATGGCTTGAGTGCAAACATAAATCCTAGCCTTAACCTTCAATAATTCGAAACTTTCGTTTGCTCTGCATTTTCAACAAATTTCCTTCCACGATCTCCTTCTGAACTCAACACGGAATACAGTTGTCAATTGTTCCAAACTCCTGAAATCTACACGCTATACAATAGTCAATTGTTCTGCAAGCTTGATGCGTCGTCCGCTACGTGGTGCCACTGTCGTCTTAGTCTTTTGTTCTATCTGCACGTGTCCGTCATTTCTTCTACCGCCAAGACGAAGACCTTTTCAAGTTCGAAATATCGCGAAAAACTGTGTATATTATTATGTACGTGTGTGTGTTTTCTCCTATGGAACAAATAAGCTATAAGTAAATTCCTTCCTTTTTATCATAAACTTACCTTATATATGAGGCAGCGAAAGGATAAGGGGTGTAAGTTACTTTTTAAATATTGAGTTAAGATCACATCCATATTCAAATCTATTTGATGGAAAAGTGGTGAAAGCCGTAACTCTCTTGTTAACCGCATAAATAACAAAACAAACTTGGATTCATTATAATGTTTTTAAACCTTTTGTTTCTCAAGTTGACTTACATCACTTTCTTCCGCCGCCACATATACAGGCATACATGGACTCAGTTCACACACACACAATACAAATGCGGCAACGTTTCGCCGAGGGCGTGTTCACATAATAGAGTACAGGAGACTGCCAGAGAGGACTAAAGGAATGGCAATGTTGCCAACTCATTGTCGTAGTCATCAACTGGAGTAAAAATACAAAAAAAAAAAAAAAAAAATCTTGTAAGAAATAGATTGATACATAAATACGAAAAAAAACCCTAATTTCGAGCAGGGCTTTTGATCACAATGAGAAACGAAAGCACTGCACACAAGTAGTCACATATATAATGAAACAAAATGTGAGGTACTTACGTTGTTCGGTTCCAGGAGAATATGCTTCCAATAAAATATCATTGTCTATGGTCAAAAACATAAAAAAACAAAGAAATTAAATGTCAAAGGGAAAATATCGTGTAGTCTGTTACTCACGGTGACCATCATAACACAACAGGTTAAATATTTGAATTAAATATATAATAATGGAATCCGTTACTGAAGCAATTCAAATATTTTACGTAATCTGACTTGACAAGGGCTCAGTGATTGAAGATTGAGTTTTAAACTTCCCTTGCTTAGTTGTCAATTTTAAAAATACATATCGGGACGGGCGTAAGCCATAGTGCTGTTACCGCCCATAAAATTCATTTTATCTTATCTTAAAAATACATATTTTTCTCCAGAATTATGGAATATTATATGACTGTTACTTCTCTAGGGAAACGATTGGAAGTTGTGGGAGATCGTGCCCCCGTAAAATTTTTCTACAGAAACTGCGCTTTTGAATCTTAAGTGTGCAGCATTCCAGTCGCCAGGGTTTCCCTGATATTTCTGTGGTAAATAACTCAAATGAGAAGCTAACAAATGAACTTACTTCAACTGGAGAATTAAATCCTGAATCACTTATTTTATTACGAGTATACAGCAAATATTTTTCCAAATTAACAAATCTATATTAAGTTTCGTTACTTTTAATACTCTAATTAACTTACATTTATGGGCCATACAGGCAGATAGGGGCAAACTCTGTGTGTCGAAGGGAGTAAGTCTGCGGGAACACCACACGAAAAGCGGCTGGATTTAAACGTTATATTCATTATTACGTTTTAAGGAAAATGAGCGTCCCCTGTGAAGTTCCAGGTCGATTACTCACTACATCATCTTTAGTTTCAGTTGCTCATTCCTGCCAGTGTCTTTGCTTCGTCTGTTTCTACTTATCATTTTCATAAAAGTGTGGTTGACTAACCTCCACAAACCACTGATTTATGGTCTCTCATTACTTCAATACGCTGCAACCTCCTTCCCACGCAGGTACCGTAGCAGCAAGATCATTGCACTGGTACTGTCCAACGTTGATCATTGCTCTCGAAGGTTACTTTAGAACGGTTCAAATCCTGCTTTCTGAATGGAGTCATTACACCACAAAATCCAAGATGGGAAGCGTTTTCAGGCTGAAGCACACTCGCCACGCCCTTTATTTCTGTTCGCCAATCTTTGATATCAAGTTAGTGTAATAAGTTTCCAGTACCGCGCTTATGAACCTTACATTTTTGTTTCAGAATTTTAGTGGTGGACACAGTTGGAAACATTTGAACAAAAGTTCGCTTGTTGTAGCGGCACTTCGTTGGAAATTGGTTCCATATCACAATCTGTGATCATTTGGTGCACTTTTTCAGTATTTGCTTTTGTTGAAACAACTACCGGAAACCCTCCTCCATGTTTACCGTTACAAGATATTTTGCCACACCCACTCCCACCGCTTTACTATGCAACAACTGTAAATAACTCTAAATTTTCTTTCATATCTTGCAACGTTTTGAGACAATAGAATAAACAAGAGCCCTTGATGCTTCATCTAACAGCGTCCACCTTAAAATAAAAATACAGACCGGCAGGAATGTCCGCACCTTAATGTCGTAAAATGTAATATAAGGTTCCCTCGAAAGCATATCTTCATTCCTTCACAACAGGGACGACATCACGACCGTTGCAATCTGGTTACTTCATTTGTTTGTTACATATCAACTATTGTTATCAGTATCCATGGTAGCAGTTTTCTTTTATGCTTCGACAATTTTTGGTGAAATGTTACTCTGGGCGAGAGGATAATAACGTTGGATTCTAAGTGCGATTTACTTCAAAGTTCAACTTCTAATAGTGTATATTAAGATGAGGGACAAGTTGTGTTGCAAGATATGTTAAATACGTTGTGCAATTAATCAAACAGAGTGTTAGGCCTAACGAGGCCCGTTCTGTGTGTTGAACACTCAAAACGTAGACTGTATTTAGATATAGTTTCTGCGACTTCGTGTTTAAAGTGTTGTTTTCAAACGTAGTGTATTTATAGTGATCAGCTAATGAAGTGAACTCACCTGATAGAGAAATCTTGAAAACCCCTGTCTCACATACAAACAGAGTAACGGCTGGCAATCTGGAACATTCTCAATTGAATACGAAAGTCGTTCCACTATCAGCTCATTGAATACTGAGTACAAAGATACTTATCTACCAAACACCAATAATTCTGTCGTCAGCGATTACCACCGAACACTACTGAAAATGTAAGCCCCTCACTAATAAACCAAACTATAGTTTCTATACCAGTTACGGGAGGGCACTAGTGCCGACCGGGTAACTGTGCGGTCTAAGGCGTTAGGCCAAAGACTCGAAGGTCCATCCCGGCAGGGGCATGGATTTTGTGATTGTGGATTTTAATTAGAACGTGACGGGCCGAAGTCAAAAGTTACTAGAATGACTCACAAAAAAAAGTTGAACAACATTTTTAGGAGGGCACTAGTTCACCAAATGATATTCACTCATCATCCTCACTTAAGACAACTCTAGAACGTAAACAGAACATATTTCTAGCAGATTCAGGCAGTAATGATGATGCATCCACATCCATGTGTTGCAAACTGGCTAGGATGATTTCGATGGAGGAGTTTCCTCTGATCCCGGAGCCACCATTGTAAGTTAAATATAGTACTACCACCTCATAGCTCGCCTACATCTACCAATCCGAATGTTGAATCGCAAGAGATCATAGCTCCACTATGTACAGTAAACATCTTTCCTAGAGACTTTCAAGGTCCTTATGTAATTATTATAAATGGTAAAAACAATAACCTCACCGGACGAGGAATCATGCACATAGGTAACTCTTGATGCAAATTAAGTGTCAAACCCAAAGACCTAAAACTAATAGGAAAAAACTCCATTCGTTTAGAATTTTCTATACCGGTATTGATTCCAGTTTCCAAGTAATGCAGGTAATACGAATCTACAGAATGAGCAAAGCGGTCAAGCAGCCTGATGACTCCTTCATCCGAGTGCCAACCAAACTATTACACCTCGTGTTTCAATTCCCTGACCTTCCATCTCATATAATCATACATTTTGCTAGATTGGAAGTCAACCCCAAACTGTGTTCTATACGGCAATGTGCGAGGTATCATCCCACACACCTCTGTAAATCTCGAGGTATATGTCGTCCTTGTGGAAAAGAAAAGCACGATTTGCCCTGCTCAGCTTCTGAACATTTTATTAATTGCTCTCCAGGCCATAACGCACGAAGTCCTAATTGTCCTTGCAGAGAATGCGTGAAGTTGAGCGAGAGAGAAGTTAGTATAATCTAACATACCGTGAAGCTTATATTAATATTCGCGTCAGTTATTCTAATCTTGCTACTCCTACCTCTTCTCGACCGGAATACACATGAACCGCTAACACCTCTTTGACCAAAGAAATTTCGACTTCTATCACATCCTCAGATACTTCTCATGAAGACATAATCACCTGAGATCCCTAGAAGAACTGGTTACATAGGTTGCTGGAAGAATGTTCCTCGTCTTTCCAGCTTTACCTATGTCACAAAAGTAAAATCTTTGCCTAGCGATTTCATACCTTTTGCTAATAAAGAATTAGCAGGCAAAACAACTAACTACACTGGGCGCCCGACACGCCCACTACAATTTCAACTGT
This sequence comes from Lepisma saccharinum, assembly GCA_022664845.1. NCBI lineage: Eukaryota > Metazoa > Arthropoda > Insecta > Zygentoma > Lepismatidae > Lepisma > Lepisma saccharinum. The sequence continues at coordinate 43,508 of JAGDQP010004264.1, forward strand.
GTTTACAAACGTTCTCTTCTTTGGACATTACTAATCAAAATATAGTTCCTATAACGAGTCCACTCAACATCAGACACATCTTTAACTCATCCAGTGAACACTTGTCGACAATCAAATCAGCAACTTCATGCCAACACTGAACATCTTGTACCTCACACAAAAATTTTGTATGACAAAATTATTCAAAAATGTACGTAACCAAAAAGAACTACTCCGCCTGATCAAGCTAACCCATCATCATTACTACCAATTCGTCACTCACTGATATCAATGCAGCATATTCCTAAAGCCATAAACTCACTCAAGTGGGAATATACTAAATGTACTGGAATCCTATTATTATTATTAAAAAAAACTTTATCGTGTATAAAATCGTCCAATGAAATATGCTTTGAATCTAAAAAGCCCCATTTACTTAACCGTATTAACGAATTACAACCAGATGTCATATGTATTTGTGAAATTCACAACAAATACTTCTAAATTATGTATAACAAGGCTACAACTATATATACAACAAAGACTACCCAGAAAATGTAGATACGGCTATTTACATTCATGAATAACCCCCACTTTTCGGAAATCAACATTAAGTGAAACATAGACCTTCTCTCTTCAAAATTAGTTGAAATTATCCCCATACAGTCAAATATTTAGCTTAGTTAACGTTCACACAATCTTTCCCAACATACTAACCTCCAAGAATTAGAAAATCTCAGCACCCAAATACCGCAACCGGGAATCATGAAGAACGGCAGTTCTTCGAGTGACGCTGGCAAAGGACACGTGTTAGCGGCACAGTTAGTTTCGGATCTACCGAAGTATAAGTCCGATTTTGATGCTTGAACTTACATTTGAAAGCTCTTTCCAATACTAAGACACAGGAAAAAAATGGGTTCGTTAGGATCTCCTTGGGACCCCCTAGGGCGATTTGAAACAAATATCAAAATTTCACATTTTTTAGGATAGCACTGATCCCAGACCATATAGGCGGCCGAAACTTACTGGATCTTCTTCTTCTACGCTTCAAACGTTGTATCATACGTTAAAATCGGTGGAGCGGTTCAAAAGTTACGACTTTTTTAACCGAATCACAAAATTTTCACAAATGATAGAAAGGTATGTCCGTCATTCTTTGTGTGTTTTTGTTTTAGCCCCAAATGGGGGGTTAGGGGTCGGCCCGCATGAGAATGGGAGTAAATCCAAGCTTAGATTTTTGATAGGAGTTACGGTTTTCTAGATATGGAGCAAAATCGATCTTGTATCCTTCCGCCGTAGTGACACGTGCCACTTTTTAAATACGAACCCTCCGCCGCTGCTCCACTCATAGCACTTACCAAAGACCATATAAGCGACAAGAGCTTGCGGAATCGTAATCTACGCTTCTATACCTTTCAAATGGTGTATCACACGTCTAAATCGGCCAAAGGGTTCAAAAGTTATGGTCCTTTTAGCCCAATCACAAAATTTTCACAAATGATAGAAAAGGTACTCCGTTATTCTGTTCTGTCTTTTTCGTGTGGCGCAAAGTGGTTCGTACCAGGGGTTTTGAGATGGTCAATTGCGGTCCCCAACGAGTTGGAGTAAATGGAAGCCTATTTTGTTGATAGGAGTTACCGTTTTCGAGATACGGCCAAAATCGGCCTTTTGTATAAAGGCTTTGCACATTTTATTAAAAAATAGACTGCCTTACAAAATAAGTCATATCAGTATAAAAAACCCTTCGGGGTAAAGACAAGAGTGACGCAAGAATCCGACTCACAAAGGAAGTGATATTCATTTTACGAGTTACTTTCTTTGTGTCACTATGGCGGAAAGATACCATATCTCCTAAATTTATTACAAAGAAAACACGTCCGTCATAATGACACAAAGAACGTAACTCGTAAAATGAATTTAACTTCTTTTGAGAGTCGAATTCTTGCGTCACTCTTGTCTTTACCCCGAAGGGTTTTTTATACTGATATACAATATTCAATTGTCAGACTTCTGGGTGAACCTTTATCTGACACTCGGGAAAACTATAGAAACTTCGGCCGATAATAACATTTATCAATTCCGGCAAGAAATCCCATTTCCCTCAGAACAGCAATAATCTATCTGTTATAGATTTAACATTAGTCTCTGCTGAATATGCTAACAAATTCGAATGGGATACATTAAATGATCTCTATACGAGTGATCATCTTCCTTGTACTATAACTGATTTTAATAATAATACAAATCCGAAAAATTACTTACCTCTAAGAAAATGGAATGAAAATAAGTGCACAATGCGATGACTTCTAACAAAATATCTAGTTCAACAAAACAACTGATCTTGGACATACGATCAATGTATAACCCAACTCAACCTAGTTCTCCAACTAACATGCCTAAAACCAATAATATATCACACAAAAATCCCCCATCTTACACTGGTGGAAACAAGATTGTGAACTTGCCAAAAATAACCGGAAACAAGCAATTAAAAATAGCTGGGAACTCCCACACAAGAAAATTGGATTATACTTAAAAAAAAAAAAAAGAAACCGCTACTTTTAAATGCATTTTCCTCCAGACCAAACGCTCATGATGGCAAAATTTTTGTAATTCAATCTCTCCTACAAAAATCTCTATTATGTGGAAACTTGTCAAAAAAAATTAACTAATCCTCATATCAGTAAACATACGTCCCTTCACGAATCTTGGAAACAACAATTTATTAAAACATAATATACCTTAAGAATCCCCCTCCTCTTAACATACTTCATTCATTTGCATCCCTCACCAAACACGCACAAGCGTTCTCCGCTAAATTCACGACGAAGAAATTTCGACTATCATCAGACTCACTAAAAATGGCATATCTTACGGAATTCTTAAACATCCACCACTTGTAGCCCTTGAAACATTAACAACCATATACAACATTATTTCAGAAACCTGCGAAATATCGAAATCTTGGAATCAAGTTTCATTATCCCTTTATTAAAACAAAACGAGAACCTTGACTACTAAGTGTAGCCAAATTATTCGTAAAGTTACTTCTTCGACGCCTTGAATGGTACATTGTATCTCAAAATTTTCTTCCCCGAAAGAATTTGATTCAAGAAAAGCTATTCCACACAAATAAATAAGATTCAAAATATGCGGTACAACATACATTTTTGCATAAACAATCAATATATACAGCATTCCTCGTAGAAATGGAGCATACGATAACGTCAAAACAGAAACCTTAATTGAGATATTACAAAGCTTAAAAATACGCTACAACATAACATTAATCATATGGAAACTTTTAAAATCTATCAAAATATATTCGGCAATGATTATAGCAAAAATTATACACTTCAGAATGGTATTGCACAAGGGTCATCGTTCAGTGCGTTCATTTTTGCTATCAATTTTATAGATTAAGCGCATCTGCGAATAGAAAATGGAGAACTCATTATTTACGCAGATGACATCACATTAATTTATCTCCATTTATTTACAGTAATGAATTTTCGAGCGTCGGATTCAAAAAGTTCAAAGCGAAATTCAACTTAAATAAATGTATTACACGAAAAATAAAAGAAATTGTTATCTTGACTAAGAACAACACAATCGACTCACGAACATAAAAATTACCGAAGAAACTAAATACTTTGGAATAGGGTTCAATCACAAACTAAATTGAAATACGCACATAAAAATTACTAAATATTGGAGACAATTTGTGATCCCTGAAGCGGCAGGTTGTGGAAAAGAATGTTAACATGTTATTAAATGTCAAATGTAATTTTTCACAGAATATTAAGTAAAAATTATCATTTATAGAAGTTATTACTTGAAAATAACTGTAATATTGAGAGATCTTTTTGTGAAATACGGCTTACTATAACAAACACAACTACAAGTACTGTCACTTAATATTGAAAAAAATTTGTACCTAAATTCGTGGCTTATACACAGCCATATCCATGTAATATTTTGGTAAAAATATTGTAAGCTCGATACAGTTATCTTTTGTAACACGGCTATGTATTGCATTAACTCCGTAAACGACGTACTCTTCATGAGCGGTCGATGGTCAACAAGGCAGACAAGCTAACATAGTTTCTATCAGGAGGAAACATTTTGTGGCAGTATCTGCCGAGGACATTTTCTTCCAATATTTCCTAGTTTTATCAACACAACATGAGTGAATACAGAAAATATTATCGAAATTCGAAAATGAGTGTGCATTGCAGAATAGTTCCATTTCGCCTAGAAATGCTAGAAATTCATGCAAACATAAAACGACCTTTGTAGCTGGCAGTAGATGTAATTCAGATTGAATGTAACGCTTATCAACAATGTGATCTTCATTCAGGTAAAATCAGATGTAATTGTGGAACAAAGGCTAAATTGTACAGGTAAGGAAGTCTCTTTTCGTTTTAAAAACCAAGTTTTTCATCTTATAATAGTCAAAGGTGCTAGAAGACTTGTGGCCACGCTTCCACACAATTTCCCTAACTAGAGTCTTGTTAGTTTTTTTCACTATGGAACAGTGTTAAAATTCGATCAACACAAATTTAATGAAAAGTCTGACTATCCAGACGCTTACTCTGGCAGAACGGTATTTTTAAGGCGTAATACTAAACCTTTGCCGATCTATACGGTAATCAATAAGTACAAGATGCAATTATTTACCAATTAACTTATACGATGTGAAAAGTGTGGAAATCCAACTCATCCGACAATTAATTGTCCAAGTAGTCGGCAAGGGACCTACCCCGTATAATTTGGCCTCAAATGAGAAAGTGCAACCATTATTTACGCCTGTAGACTTCCCAAAAAGTCCCATTCGGAATGAGCTTTGGATGCAGCAGTAGATTTAGAGGGCAGTAATTTAGCTAGTCCAAGTGGTGAATTCTGGAAAGCTCGTAGTACACACGATAAAATTTCCAACCATCCTGAGGAGAATAATCAACCGTCAGCTATAAAGGTACCTGCACCGGTTAGTGACCAGATATCCCCTTCAACCCTGGGAAGTGAGCCTCTAGAATATGTAAATCCAAACATAATGTCGAGTGACACGCATATTACTTTGGCCCCAGTACAAGGTTCAGGTAGTTCAGTCACAGGGTGAGACTTTACTTAGTGATTATGAAAGTGAACCTATAATTTCCGATGCAAGTGAATCTTCAATTGCAGCAACCCAGGCTGAAATAATTCCGGAAGATTTATCACAAGGTGATTCTGTAATTAGCAACGAAAAATATTTAAAAAAAACGAAACAAGTCCAAATCAAAACGTAATTCAGGTGGAAAACAACGTAAATCTTAAATGGAGCAACAATTCAGGTCTATATTTGCAGTGCAAGTGCAAGGTCCGCATAGAGTGATTAGTGCATTTAATTCCATGTGTTTGAATGGACTCCGACAGTTTCAGAGCAGTGCACTCGTTTCTCTTTCTTTTGAGGAGATTCCGCATTATTTTGTATTAGTTTCTGGCGACGAAATATGTTAACTGTCATATTCGCCAGTTATTGGTGGTTTATTTGTGTTTTTTTCCTCCTTGAGGTGTTCCATATGCAAACATATGGTATAGATGCCTTTAATGTACAAGGCTCCTCCGATACACAAAATTGCATATATTTGGAACACCAACTGCAACAGCAAAGTGTAGACCTGTTAATCATTTCAGAAACTATCGCTTATAATAATGTGTCCACTATTTATAATTTTACGAATAACTTACTGCCTACAGAAACCAGGGGTGTAGGCATGTTTACACGAGGTGATGTGTCACTAATATAGTATGTCACCCTAGTGGTCGTATTATCTACGGATGGCTCCAACATGTACTCATATTTGGGGTATATCATCAAAGACGTGATGTCTTTCTTTTTGATTTAGCACAAATTATTGAAAAGCATCGCGATTATCCTTTGATCATCATAGGAGATATAAATATGTTTGCATATCCTATTGACTCAATTTCAACACTAAAAACCTAGGGACGTTTATAAAAACTTTCTTACAAGTTATGAGTTAACAGATGTATATCGAAAACTTTTTTTTTCTAAGAACCTGGCCACACTTATTTTCATTCACTAGGATCTAGCAGATTAGATGTAATTTTAGTACATAATTTAATGGTACCATGTATTAAAAGAATTCCATGTAGCAAACTAATGTGGTCTGATCACTTAGTGATTCTAGGGTTTTTTTTTTTTTTTTTTAATTAACGTTAATAAAATTTTAAAATTCTTCATATTTGTGGAAATTTAATAATTTATATCTAGAAAATTCTGATTATATAGATTTAGTTCATGACATCTTCCGTCATTCTAGTTTTGGTAAACGTTTGCCTAATATTTCTGATAGTTTCCTCTGGAAACAGTGGCATCGACTTAAAATCAATTCATATATAATTCTAAACAATTTGTGCAACATCAAGCCAAACTACGCCGCTAGCAACCGAAATATTATTATACTTTGCTCAATGAGGCAATTAAATGACGTAAGCCCAACAATATGATGTTAGGAGAACATACATTCCAGGCGATCATTCGCAAAATATATGCATCACAAGCACATCGTTACATCCTCATTTAGTAAACTGGGTATTAAGGAGTCTCCGAATTCAAACACATTTATATGATGGCTAGAACAAATAACACTAACAGAATTATAAATAAATTTTAGCATGACAAGGATATTACGTACGAGGGTGGTAATGTTACCAAGGGAATCTATGAAGCAGTCAAAATGAAATTTCAGCCGCAATTTAATGAACAAGAGGTCACTAATTTACTTCAAGAATAAAAACCGTTTATAAATATTCTTACGATTCAAGATACAGATGAGTTTCAAGCACCATTCTCTTATAAAGACATCTCAGGTGTTCTTTCAAGTCTTAATTCTAAGGCGGCACCTGGTGCCGATAAATTAACAATAAAATGGTACCTTAAGTTTCAAAATTTCCTGATTCCCATATTACAGCAATTATTCAGTACTCTCTGAACTACTACTAATATTTCACTTGATTTTCTGCAAGGTAGAAGCATACTTCTAAATAAGCCTACAAAGTCTAACACTCCTGATTTTAAGCTTAATGCTTTTAGTATGATTGCATAAGTAAATGTTGAACATAACATTTTGCTCAAGGTTCTTTATAATAGAATTACTGCTCAGGCATCCTCACTACTTAATGAACATCAAAGTGGTTTAAAATAATTCCTATCTATGAACTTCTGTGGAATATCAAAGCATTTATAAATACTCGAGCTATTTTACAAGAAGAAAATGTAGAATTATTAAGTTTAGATTGTGCTTCGATTTAATTAATCATGATTATTTTCTCCAAGTTTTATAATTTATGGGTTTTCCTACTACTTTTATTTCCTTATATGCAACAGCTTTGAAACACGGAACTATTACAATAATGGTCAACAACTGGCTTTCTCCTAACATTACCATTAAGGATGTCCAGAATCATCGTTATTTTTTAGTGTGGCGTTAGCTCCCATATTATCTTCAAATCCATCTACAAGTTTCGTTGAAATTTTATTCCTATTTAGATGATCTAAGTGTCATTATTAGATCTTCGTCAGAGCTACAGTTTATTCATAGTTTGTTTCAAAAACTTCAAACTACAGCAGGATTTCAAATTGATGTTAAAAAAACAAATCTTTTACTTCGGTCCCCGCCTAATCATACATCAATCCATGTTTCCTACAGTGCAGCAATTAAAAATACTTGGTATCTTACAGACTCAAAATACCCGTCAAACTCAATTTATGAATGCTAAAGCACTTGTTTAGAAAGCAATAGGATTAATGCTGAAATATAAGAATGTATTTCTTACTCTCAGAGCTAGAATTAAGTTTCTGAATATCTACGTATACAGCAGTTTTTATTATTTTTACGACTCTTTCCTTTGCCGATATCACTCTTAGCATCTGTGAACAAATCATTTTATTTGGTCGAAATTATGTTTTAGAATTAATCGTAATATTTTATATTTGCCCTATTCTAATGGTGGTATGAATCTTGTCCATTCAAGCCATGGCCTTACAAACACAACGTCTTTGTTATATTATCACTGGCACAGTAATTTAGTTCACTTTATGGATATAAGGTCACCAGTGTTAAATGTTGCCTATTCTATAAGAAGTCACTCGCATGCAGACGATTGGTCTGTACAAATATTTGTTCATTACTTATGTTAAACCACAACATCTCCAGCTGTTTATCAAAGCAAATCGTTATCTTGAAACCGACTGGGCAAACTTCTCATCTTAAGCTATCCTTTAGCACATAATATGTTGTATCTTCTAATTCATAATTTAGTGCCAACGCGTGACAAATGTTTTCAGTTGAAAATGATTGATTGTAACAAATGTGCTGAATGTAGTAATGTCGACGATTGATTACATTATGTAATAAATCAGGACGTCTACTGGATGTTGATTTTCAAATTCCAGATTTTCCAGGTCTATTTTTCTACTTTCTCAGGTCATTATATAATTTTCTTCTTGCAAACAAACAAAAAATATTTATCAATTAAAAGAAGCATACCGAGCTCGTATTATTTCTTTAGGTCATTACAGAACATGAAAAAAATAATAATTATGTACTAACTAAAACGTATGTTTTCGAAAGATTTAAAACAAGAAAATAAAGTAGAATATGCCCTATCAGAAGGTGGTTGAGATTATTGTGCAGTAACAAACAAGCAAACAAATAGAACCTAAATATATGATTGATATTCTTTAATAGTTTCAACGAAAAATTAGTTGAGATCCATCAGATCCAAAATTTACGAAATACAAGTTCCCTTCCTGCATGTAAACTAACCAATACTCGTTAAATAATAATAATTTAAAAAAAAGGAATTCATGGATATGTAAAACCCAACTTCGAAACACATTTACTGCATATTCAAGTATGTTTATTTTAAGAATTACCCCGACTAAGTTCAAGTTGCCTAAACACAATAAATAAAATCAACTCAAATTCAATTAAATTTAACAAACTATTATGACTCACCTTAAAGTAAAGTTTTTCATGTTATCCTCTTAAGTAGTTGCTTTCATATGCTTTAATTGGTTAGGCCTTTCGAAACGGCTCTCGCTCCGTCTTCAGGCCGCCGTAGAAATGTAATTTAAGTATGTCTGTAGCTTTTTGTGAGATATAGTTTGTCAGTTTAATAAATATGTAAATGTATGTGAGTTACAAGAAACACGTGAGTTCAATTAAAAATCCCACTAGTTTTAAATTACTCAGCTGTCACTGTTGCTACACACCAGACTTGTTAAAAAAAAAAAAAAAAGTTGAGCGGCTGAGGCCATATTGGAAGCACTGTTGTCGAATTTCTACCACGTGTTAGCAAGGTTATGAATTATAAAAAATATTGTATGTACAATGTAAGGTAAACACAGATATGTTAAAATTCGAAATGCGTTAATCTCGAATAAATAAGTGGAACCATAACAAAAGAGTACCTCAGTAAATTAATTGGTAGTAGTATTTGCAATATGTCATAATCTCACAAAACCTAATCATGTCATAATCTCATACAAACGAATCTAAAAAAAAAAAAAAACTACACACACACACTTAAATTACATCTCAACGACGACCTGAAGATGGAGCAAGAGCCCTTCCGAACCTATCCAATTCATATTGACTTACTTTAAGGCGAGTAATAATATCGGTTCTCTGTTGGTTTAAAGTGGCTTTATTTGAATTCAAATACTTGACAATGTATAATATTAAAGTTAAGGTAATATCAAAATTTAGTTAATAGACCCAAAGTACATAAATACATTAACCCAATTAGAAAATAAAACATGCATAATTAGAAGAGGATAAGAGAAAGATGAAATGTGGGGGAAAAAATCGAGCATCAATCAGAAATAAATATGGCTGATATAATAAGCTCGGGTACCCTCGGGGTCGTCACACCCGTACTCTCAAGAAGTCTGAGAGTCACTGAGGATCTTCTCACAAAAATTAATTACTGTATGCCTCATTCTGTGACCTTAAATTCACAAATTCAATAAAGTTTCTTCTAAACGTTTACAAAGTGGAATTAATAAAGTGTAGCAACTGGAAATTAATTGTAACTATAGTTCATGTTCAATTTATTTGTAATTAATTAGTTTGACGTAGATTGGAGAACTTATGTAAATCAGAGGTAGAGCTAATTTATTTTAAGAGAATAGAGCAATGTAGATAAGAGGTAGAGCAATTTGGTAGTTATTCTGACGTTCCTAAAGAAATAACATAAAGGCATCCTTCCCGAAAAAGAACAATAATATTTTACAACTGGCCATCTCGGGCTCCTGGCCACAATCCTGGAAATTCCTAAAGAGAATATTTCATTAGTTTAGGGTTGAGGATACCTTTATATTTCCAATTCTGAATGGATTTCGAGAAGCGATTTCTTTTCAATATATTTTATTTAACAAATAAGAATAAAAACTAACAAATAAATAAAGTAACAAGTTATCTTGAGGGCTTTGGAATTGTTTTGACGAAACTTTCACAAATATAAAGTAGAGCGAACTCCGCGAGGCGAAGCTATCAATCCATTTAAGGGAATTTGTAAAGGGGAAGTTACGATAGTGATCTTTTCGTTTGTTACATACAAATAATAAGATTCACATTAATAATTAATTTACAATATCCAAATTCGAGAATACTCAATCTCTCAAGCTATACTCAAATTACTAACATAGAGTAAAAGAATAAGGATCGATCGAATAGATTTAACAGATGGAGGGGGAGAGAGAGAGAGGGGGGGGACGCATATTTAAACAAGAGTAATCATATCATCGCTCATAGCCAAAGTCATCTTACGATTCAGTAATCTCATAGCAAGAGTTTCCATTGTCACTTTTCTTAACAAGCAGTCCGTTATGTTCCGTATGACCTGTGATCAGAAATACCTTTACTGTTGCAATTATTTCGTACCAGAACTTCACTCTATTGCTTCCCGTATCGTTAACACAATTATATAACTACTTCTAATATTTCCATCTCAAAAATAGACAGTTTCAAACTGGTATTAATTCCTTATGCAAAGTGTGAATGAAACATAATTGCTGAAGAGATTCTGAATTAATTAATTTAAGCAAACAAATACTAATACTCCACATCAATCTCGGTATGGGGGATTATAAAAAAAACATTATTCTAAGTCTACTAGGTAAATTGAAATAGATCTGACCTTATGGTAGCTGCGATGTTCGTCTTCTATTCACACACTGACATAACAAGACAAATATGAATAGCGTTTTAAACACTTTCTGATTGACGTCGTGTCCTCTGGAAATTTCGACGTGACGTTAATTGTTGTGTTATCTTCAGAGAATTAGTGATTGCACGTGTTGTTTATTTCAAGCCAAATTACGTATTTTAATATTTTTTTTAGGAAAAACAAGGAATCTTGTGGTTAAAATTAAGGATAGAAGAGTCCATCTTTCCTGTTGATCAACTCTGAAAGTATATCATTCCGGAGCCAACTTCAATTTCGTGGTTTCCAAAATTCTGTTGTTACAACAACAATATGTTCTCATTTCCTTTACTAATTGCCAAAATAGCTTTGCAATAGATTACCACAGAAATAACATTCATTTCCGTTGTCTCATATCCTTTCTAGCAAACACGGTTTATGAACCATAGACCGTTACCATTCCATAATAAGAAAAACCGGTTGGGATTTTGAATAAGTTAGGAAAGGAAAAAGATATATTATAAAAAAAAGGGAAGGAATATATTAAATATTCTGAAACAGATTATTTAATTTATCTGCCACAAAAGTGAAAATTTAAGTTAAAAATAATAACATAAAAAAAATAAGGGGGGGGGGGGAAGATAGATACAATATAAGCTTATCAAAATTCATCAAAAGACATTTATTCGGACTCATCGAAGCTTAAGTAGCAGGATAAAAATCTCTACATAAATACTAATAAACTGAATCAGTCAAAAATGGGATAATCTCCATTTTTTCCACATATTTTCAAATATCTTAAGTAGGAATTACTTAATCATTAAACTTTAAAGTCGAGTTATCATTATATGTACTTGTCTCTGTTGGTCTAACATGTTTTCTTCTACAAATTTATCGAAAATTCCTTAACATCTTCAGAATCCAATAGTTAAACAAACGACATTTCATAAAGAACTATAAACCCCGATTATAATTAACATGAATATTTGAACTATAACTTAAATACATCGACCCTTACGCAAATCTCCTCCTTTAATATAAATCTCTACAAAAGAGTAACTCCGGGCAGTATGGATCGATGTGCAAAATGTACAAGACTTACCATGTATAAAATAATGTTCTAATTCAAGAAGATAAAGACTTCCAAAGAATTTCATTGGTAGAAATGAGATTCACACAATCTGAAATACCATTTAAAGCAGAAAAGAAAGCTATTCTGGGCTTTTGTGCAGTTTTGGGGGTGAAATTATGTGCGAAGTAGCAACCAGATAAGTTGAGTAAAATAACACATTTCCCTTATGACTAAAAAGCTTATTCTGCACACAACACAAACATATTTTCAAACCATATAAAAATTATTCTTATAGCCCATGAAACATATATTAAAACATTTTGAAACATATTTTCTGAATCCTATACGTTACATTTCTAAGATTATTTTTGAAACGTGGCTATAAATTATTCAAACTTGAAATATATATTTTAGGGAAATAACTTGTGTTGCTCGATTCCAAATAGTCTCTTCTCCACTTTACAAAACTTTAGGGAAATCATTTTTTTTTTTCTACCATCCTAATTTCTACACCTCAAAATAAGCAAAATATGTTTTGTAAAATAGAAAATAAATACCTGAACACACTAAATGTGATAAATTTGCTGAAAAATACATATTTTCCTCATAATATTGACAAAATATCTGGAGAAGAGACAATTTGGAATTGAACTAGGGACAAAAGATCTTTTGGAATTGAACAAAATGGCGAAGAGACATTCTGAAATCCAGTAGACATCTTTTTCCCAGGAAAAGAAAAATATGTAGGGAATCGATGTGTTTTGTACATTGTTTAAAATATTATTTATTGAAATATAACATAAATTTTCAAAAATGAAACAAGTTTGTATTTTAAAAGTTTATCACAAAATGTAAAGAATATTGTCAGCATCTTTCATGTGGCCACCCTCTTCTTCATCTTCTGGACCTTGTTCGTCATTTACAATGTTCCTGTAGAAACTGGTTTATTTATTTATTTATTTATTATTAAGTTTCAGATACAGCTTGAGTTGCCATTTTACACAGAAACAAAATAACAATGCAACAAACTAAATAACTTCACTACAAACTAAATAACTTTACTACAAACTAAATAAAATGAAATTAAATTTTAAACAACACATAACACAGCAATTGATATAAAAAACATAACGATTATACTACACAAGAGGAATAACTCACATATTTGTATTTAGCGTTCGATGGAAAGTGTGTTCAGATCCGAAAATATCAATATTTGAATCAAGGTTATTGTACATAATTACTAGTCTATGGAATAAGGAGCGCTGCAGTATACTTAGCCTAGGGGTGGCACAATGAAGGAGGTTATTATTTCTGGTTATTCGCAAGGGAACACGGAAGTAAAATTTAGATATCAACTCTCCAGTTCTAAGATTACCGTTAAGTATCTTGTATAAATACATCAAATCTGCCAGCTTGCGACGAGAAGAAGGTACGTGGAGACCAAGAACGGATAATAACTCTGGTTTGCTGAAGCTACGTACTGATGGTATTCTTCCTTTGACTATAGCAAGAAAAAAGTTCAGAACAGAATCAATATGAGATAAATTAGAAATACTAGCCATGTTCCAAATTGGGGAGCAATATTCAATTTTAGGGGAGATGAAGGTTTCCTCCCCATCGCCTCCAAAGTGCAGTTGAAGCAGGTGCTTAACATTTTTCTTAGCTGCAGCTACACCTCTTTTAATTGGAACACTATTCACATCCATTGTTGACCTGAAAACTTTTTTTTGCAGATCCACAATCAGTCATGTAGGCCACTTCCCCTTCAATAAGAGCTGAAGCTGTAGGAAATTTGCGTATATCTTGCATTGTCAAAGATGTACACCCTATTCTATAAAGGAAGACCGCATTGATTACAGCAATTTTCAGCTGAAAATTCTCTAAGTCCAACTTCGGGTATCTTCGGAAACAGTAAACCAAAAATGCCAAGTTCGAACCCTGGAAGGAAGGATGAACCTTCGCAATTGGGAAAAAAGTGCAATGTTTTTTTCCTCTTCTTTTAAGTGCAATAAGACATGTTGAAATGTTATTAAGTGTAGAAAAAAGTAACATTCATTAAAATACGTAATGATACAGTATTTCGAAACCATCCATACATCTGAGGACGTGATCGTTTTGTCACCTACGTTTCCATACGTAAAAGCACATTTGCAGTGAAAGTGAAGACAGCAAATTTAGTTCTCTCATTCATAGAACAATAAACAAGGGAAAGAAGAGAAAAGCAACAGCATTTGCAACGTATATGAATGTCATTGTCTTGAACACCGAAAATTCAGTCGTGTTTCTTCAGAAGGAGTTTTATCAGAAAAAAATAGATACATGTGTTCATATTAGCTCAGTGATACAGCGCGTGGGTTCGAATCCCGTTCTGGAAAATGTATTTTTATGTAATTATATATTCGTCAAAGCATGAATAATTAGATAAAATAATAATAATCAGTTTTATATGTATCCATACAAGCATTTCAGGACGTAAGTAATTACTATGTTTAAAATATAACATCAGAGAAGTGGTGGGTGTTGGCAGAACGTCGGTATATTATATGTGAACGTTAAATACAAATTAAGTAAATAATGTTATATCCAAAGTCGGGTCAAGATGACCTACAGCAAATTCACTATCCCCAAAGTTCATGATCCCCACGAATGATAAGTCACTAATACACTAAACTGTTCTTCAGTAAAGAAGTCAGAACTTCTTTCCATGGGTCTGAAATGCTTTTCTCTCTCTCTCTCTCTCTCTCTTGCTGGCAAATTCTATACTTTCTGATCTGATAAAGAGAAGTTATTATTGTCTTATTAACTAGTAAGAAAAATACTTGACCTGACCAGGGCTCGAACCCACGTTCGTCCAGTATTGGTTTAGAAAGCAAAGGTATTAACCACGAGGTACTGTTATAGCTAGAGAAATGTTGCCAAGATTTGTCGAATTAAAACACCAGCAGATTGAGTTACACTAAGTGGGCCATTTTATACGTTTGTGATTTTAGATAAGGAAGATTAAATTGGATTTATTTCCGTCTGTTGTTTTCGTAACAGAGGAAGCCTGTGAATGCTTTTTCTAGGTTTAAATCCAGAATGTATATTTTAAACGTGTAAAGCTAGCGACTGTTAACCAAATCGTTTCCCACAAGGGCGTGCCCTGCAATTAACCAATCACATGCCAGTTGCCTGCTGGTACTTGTTTCTTTGCTGCTTACAGCTCAAAGCAATGCTGATTATAGACAGACGTTCAGCTGTAATTACTTTGTGGGAGTTAGAGGGCTATACCGCAACTGCAGCTGGGAGACGAATGAGTATCCCGGCCGCTACAGCCAGGCGATGGATTCGGAAATATCGTACTACAGGCCATACTGGCAATTTACGATCTCCTGGTCGTCCTCATGTGTCTACCGAGGCGGAAGATGCGAGATTAGTAAACGAAGCCCGGTTAGACCCACCAAGGACATCTAGACAGCTAAGGGACGCTTTCCACTTTCCTGGTAGTACGCAGACAGCGCTGCGAAGGTTTCGTCAGGTTGGATTACGTGGTCGTGTTGCTGCCGTGAAGAAAAGACGCTCAGACGAACACAAAATGTATCGTCTCGCACTTGCACATGTGAATGTGGATCGCAACTGGGAAAACGTAGCTTTCTCAGATGAATTCATATTCAAAACATCAAATGAAAGGCGCCGTTTTGTGTATCGTCCGAGGAGCACCCGATATGACCCTGGATATGTGGCTGCTAGCAATCGCAGTGGTCGTGTATCTATTTCATGTTCGGGTTGGATTTCCAGTCGTGGTGCAGGACAGCTACGCAGAATTGAAGGCCACGTGGACAGTGCTCAGTACTTACACATTATGAGTAACATCATGGTGTCACCAGTACCAGTACTTCAGCCTCATGGTGTTATTCAGTTCCAGCTAGACCAGTCTCCAATACATACTTCCCGTGTGGTTCAGAAATGGTTCGCAAGGCAGCCTGAGATTGATTTAATTGACTGGCCGCCTTGTGGAGCAGATCTCAATCCTATGGAAAATATGTAGGCAGAGGTGAAGCGTACTCTAAGGAACAGTTGGCTTGAGGCAGATCCACCAAGAACTCAGGATGACCTGTGGGACCTTGTTTCCGAGGCATGGCTGGAGGTAGGGGAAGGAGATAGATTTGTCAGCCATCTAATAGATTCCATGCCCAGAAGAATGGAACGTGTAATAAATGCAGAAGGGTCTTGGACACAATATTAGTGTCCCCCACCCCAACTCCCAAAATAGCCCTTTTTAAGGCTACCTAAACTTTTTCTGAAAATGTTTCTCGTAGCAATCATTTCTTGCATCATATTTTTGTGGAATTCTACTAATAAAAAGAAAAGGTCTCTGGATTCGAACTCAAGACCTGACGAGTAGGAATCCCACGCTCAACCACTGAGCTAACATGAACACACCTACAAACCCATTCTGAAGAAACATAACTAAAATTTCTGGTGCTCGATGACAATGCTACTCGTATCAATTGAAAATGTGTATTAAACTTGGAATATTCCAAAACCCCGGAGTCTCAATGTAGCAAATTTTTTAACACACTTAAAAAGAAGATGACAATGAAAATTTTCGAATTTACTTCCATTACTCAATTAGTAAAAGTGCGGATTTATACGGTTTCTTTCCTACAACCCTCTCAAGTTTTTATGTTATGCTTCATATTTTTGATTATGGTATTTTCACTTTCTACAATTGCGAAATTCCGAAATCTCGACATTCTGGAATTCGGTAATTGAATAATTGACTTCCTAATGCTATCTACTCGACCACCGCTGGTTCTTATACAAGATATGTCACAAAACCTCAGGTTGGAACGGCTGATTAAAAAGAAAATCATAGGGCGCGCTCTCATAGAGAGTCACTTTATAAATTCTTCAATTTGCGCGTCCCATCAGTTTCTTTTTAACATGCATGAACATTTTTTTTTACGTTTTAGTACGAATTGCTTAAGAAAAGGATGTCTTTAAAAAGTTGTTTATTACGACTGTCTCGACCGTGCAAATGAACAGCACAGGGATTGGGATAAGATAAAGATAAAATGAATTGTATGTGTACCAAATAGAAAACTGACAGGTGGAATGGAATGTTAACATCATTTGTGCGTATGCCAAGCGATAACCTAGGCTGCCACCGCTGCCGCCCAGCTCCCTTCGGACGCACCGTGCCCCCTTCGGCTGCCCTCGCTAGGTGTGCATCCAAATACATCCTAGCTTTCAGAAGCAATCGGTTATTTATACACATCTTAACAATTATTAAATAATAAATATGAACAAATAAAAGTATATGTTTAAAGAAAAAGGAAGAAATGTGTTGTCCGGGGCGAGATTCGAACCCGAGACTCAAGAAGTCGACGTCTAGACCAGTCATCCACGAAGGCGACCTAGCAAACGACTTTTTCGAACTTGTATTTACAGTGCACGTGTTACGTAAGAAGCCTGGTCACGTGTCTTATTTCCAATCTCTGTGCTCAACTGATGGCGTTGTCCTGGTTAATTTGCACCATTGAGAAAGTCCATTTTCTTTATTTTATTCGGGTTATTGCGGTGTTCATACTTTTTCTCAAGCTAATATTGTGTGGCTCAAATCATAAAGTGTTCTGCAACCAGCCAAACCCAGTACGGTGCAGGCTACTATTTATTTTAGGATAAAGAAGTCTGTAATAACAAAATATTAACTATGTTTTTAAAATATATACATACATAGAAACATGTACCGACTTACGTCGCTGTGCGAAATTACATCATTGTATGACGTCGGGAAATTAATTAAATTAACGTCGCAAATTTTCAGGACACCACGAACCATTGTGAGCTAAAGAAACGAATGTAGAACCCCTTAAAACCGATAAGAATGCTCTCTTTTTTTTTTTTATTCTAGTTATGTTCTACCGTTTTAGAACATCCGAACAATTCATGGGTATAGAACCATTAAAAATAAATAACATATATATTTTTCGAGCCAACTGTTGTCTTCGTTTTTTTTTTAAATTAAATTTTCTAACATCTCTCAAAATTTTTATTTTGCGCCAACAAATCTGTAAAAGTTACCATCTTGTAGAGCTTAAAAAGAAGGTCATCGTAGATGCAAATCCGACTGAGATTTCAAACTAAAAAAAAATAATAATAATTTATTTTGAGGTTAGGTTAGTATCTTTTGAGCTGACATTTTTTTTACCGCCCATACAATTCATTTTTATCTTATCTTGAACTGACATTTGGTGGAGAGCCATCATTTTTGGTGGTGAATATGGTAGAATTTTTTTATTTATCACGATTCCATTCAAGGCACTTTTCACCATCTTACCCTGCTAGACCCTTTCCGCAATGATGGGTGGAGTTTTTTTTACTCTTGTAAACATGTACGGAAACTTGAATCTCTCAAAAACCAGAAAACTTAGAGAGCTTAATCAAAAACCGTTGTGTAGCTCTTGAAGTATACTTCAAAGATATGGAATCGCCTTTTCTGAAAATTAATTTCTTTAATCCAATAGTTAGGCTGAAAAAATAAAGTAACGAATTGTATAAAATTTGATTTCAACAATTTTTTTGGAGTGAAGAGATTTAATAAAATTCTGTATTTTTTTTATTTTTTTTTATTAATATTTAGACCTACCGACCAATTATATGCACGTAAAAAAAAAAAAAAGACCCTAAATCACACTCCTCTTGTACGGGTGTTCAAACATGGCCCTTTGCGAAAAATGCCGGATTTCGGGCTTAAATGTCTCCGATGGGTCCTCACGAAAAAGTCTGCAATTTGGTATCGAGAAAACTTTGCATAACATTTCTTTAAAAGTCCTTCTGATAACTTCAGGTATGTAGGAACCCACATACGAAAACTAATTTTTTTCTAAAATGGTGATGTAACTATTTCCTAAAATTATCCAGGAATGATCCAATTTTACTATCACTAACCTAAACCAATCTAATCTTCCTTATCAAAATCACTAATGTATAAAATGGTCCACTTAGCGTGACTCAATCTGCTGGTGTTTTAATAAGACAAATATTGGCAATATGTTTCTAGTTCTTAAAGTAGCTCATGGTCAAAACTGTTGCTTTCTAAACCAATGCCACACGGACATGGGTTCCAGCCCTGGTCAAGTTAAGCATTTTTTCCTTCTAGTTAATTAGACAATAGTAACTTTTCTTCATCAGATGACAAAGTATAGAATTTGCAACCAGGCCAGAGAGAGAGAGATCAAACCCTCACCACTTCCATATGGAAAAAGTATTTCTTTACTGAAGTACAGGTTAATCTCTTTAGTACTCATCGTTCGTGGGGATCATGAGCTTTGGGGATATTAAATTTGTATGAACTTTGGGGATCGTGGATTTGCTGTAGGTCACCTTGATCCCACTTTGGATATAACAGCATTTACTTAATTTGTATTTAACGTTCACATATAATATACCGACGATCTGTCAACACCCACCACTTCTCTGATGTTATATTTTAAACATAGTAATTACTTACGTCCTGAAATGCTTGTATGGATACATATAAAACTGATTATTATTATTTTATCTAATTATTCATGCTTTGACGAATATATAATTACATAAAAATACATTTTCCAGAACGGGATTCGAACCCACGCGCTGCACCACTGAGCTAACATGAACACATCTATCTATTTCTTTCCGATAGAACTTCTTCTGAAGAAACATGACTGACTTTTCGGCGTTCAAAACAATGACATTCATATACGTTGCAAATGCTGTTGCTTTTCTCTCCTTTCCCTTGTTTATTGTTCTATGAATGCGAGAACTAAATTTGCTGTCTTCACTTTCAATGCAAACGTGCTTTTACGTATGGAAACGTAGATGACAAAACGATCACGTCCTCAGATGTATGGATGCCTTCGAAATACTGTATCATTACGTATTTGAATGAATGTTACTTTTTTTCTACACTTAATAACATTTCAACATGTCTTATTGCACTTAAAAGAAGAAAAAAAAACATCTGCACTTTTTTCCCAATTGCGAAGGTTCATCCTTCCTTCCGGGGCTCGAGCAGACCTCTGGTTTACTGTTTCCGAAGATACCCGAAGTTGGACTTGGAGAATTTTAAGCTCAAAACAGCCTAATCAATGGAATAGGCTGTTCATTTGAAGTTCGTATCTTTGTGCTAGTAAGGAGACAAAGTTGGTAAACCTTTGGAAGAGTAGCCAATCTTTCTTGCTTTCTTAGCCAAATTCTTTTTCCATTTGTCAGGTTTTCTAACACGTTTCCTTGTCTTACCTTCGGGAGCTGGTTGGACCTCTCTGCTATGCCGTGCTTGTCTCTCTTCTACCTCCATTGAGGTGTGCTCAAAATTATATCGGAATACAAAGTAGAAACTTCAGTTCTCGATACAACAGAAATTGATCACAATTAGTATTTTATTTTCCCAACAATATGCTGTTAACAAAAGGCAAATTTATGCTACAGCTATTCAGCAGAGTCGCCGCAACATGTTCATGAAATCAATTAGGAAAGCTTTATTTTCTAGAAAATTTTATTTTTTAAAGTGAGTATACGAAGTTTTGGACAAGGGTCACTTTGGAAGTTGAGAAGGTTTTATATGTATGTTGCAACAGAAAAGTGCACGATTTGTTTCTGTTAAATGTTGGATCGCCATATTGGTATTCTTCAAGTGGACAAGACACATTCTGGAAATACATGCTTACTTTAAATAAAAAGGAGTACGTTTTGGTCCTGAAATATTGTTGATTCTAAAGTATGAGAAAAAACAAGTTCCACAAAAAAAGTAGACAAGAAGACGTTTCGGAAATGGACGACTTACTTTATATATTCGCGCGAAATAATTTTAGTATATTTTGAAATGCTTTCGTGGTATGAATATTCCTATGAAGTCACAAAGCAGACAAATTATTAAAAATAAGTTAAAGTAATACATCAAGGAATAAATAAAAGCATTTGAAAATATTCTTAAGATGCTTTTGGCGTTTGAATATAATTGAGAATGTAACAAAATATTTTAGGACTTTTTTTTTTTTTCAACAGAACACTAAGAATATTTCTAAAATATACTAAAAAATATGTTTCTAAACTATAGAAAATGGGTTTAAATATTTAAAATCTTGAAATGCTTTTGGAAACTGCGAATGATTCAGAAAATATTTTCAAGAACGTTTTAAAACAATTTTTCTGCAAATAAGGCAATACAATCTGTTACGATGCTATGAAGTCAATTTTTTTTAATACACACATTAATTGGATCCCGAGTGTCATTTTTCGTGTACTTGTGAAGCATTGAAAATCGTGTTATGTACTAGTTTTATTGCTTCCAAAGGGCTGAATTAAAATTCTGTCCTGTAAAAAATTTACAAGCAAGTTATTATTCCCAAGAAAATGAGAAAATGTACCACACTTTTTATCCAAAATTTTTGTTGATCACCCACCTCTTTCCACATGAGTAATTTTTGTACTCCACTGTTTTCGTAAGAGCAACAGTTGAATTCTTCTTGTTCACTTTTATGATTCGTTCTTCTGCACTCGGTAGTTTCCGTGTTATTAGCAATAAACGAAGTTTGTGACGGACGTACTATCAGTCCTGTAACAATTAGCTCCTAAACTTAAATATATTTAAAAAATACATTCGCTAACAACTGTCCCGTATATTTTGATCCCAGAAAAGTAAAAAGTTGCTCCCCCACCTCTCCGTAGACATTTACTCTACGCCACTGATTTCCAAAATATCACTTTTGAATTGTGCATATATCGTCGTGGGAACTGCAATACCCCCTATGTGCCATTTTTTAACTTTTCATTTTTTTTCTTCCTGTTTATAGTTCTGTGTACTCTGCATACTGTTGAAAAATTTCATTTGGAAATAACTTCTACTTTTTCAGATACAGCAACTTTTCAGTACCTAAATTGTATTCCAGACTGTGCTCCAGGAAACCGGTTTTTCGGCTTTCCTGAAAAATTCATAATTTGCCACATACGAGGTATTGCAGTTCCGACGACGATCAGCACTTACTGTAATCCAGGTTCTTGTTTCAAAGCTCTTCAAGAAATATTTTCCGGATTATAGACTATGGGGTACCTGGTATGGCAATGGCGGTATTCTTATATAAGGATACTGTGATTGTCTCCCTCAACTAGGCCTACCTCTTTCCTCTTTGGCTGGCTACGGACCACCTAGCGGTCAATGTAAAATCTAGCATCACTGCCTTAGCATAAGAGAAGTCGCACTACTTTATAGTTCAAGGAGCTTCCGACTTGATATCACATCTAATAGTCAATCCACACCGATTAGAGAAGAAATAAATTGCCATTGTAGCTTATACCATAGACCTCATAATAGATGGATTTATCACGCTTCCCCAGGTAGCCTATACCAGAGCTACCTAGCAGATGAATTGAAAATCGCGTGCTCTGAACAAAACCCCATTAGTTTAAGCGCAGCCTGAAATGGGGAAGCGTGCTAAGTCCACTATTATGAGGTCTATGCTTATACATTGCCAGGTGACGACTCTCTTGACCCTGCAAATTACAAGCACAGGGATTGGGGAAATTTACAAACAGCACTTTCGCGTACGCCCATCGCTGTCGCCCAGCTCCCTTCGGACGCACCGTGCCCCTCTTGCATACCTCGCGAGCCCTGGCTTATTTATATACATCCTAACTTTCAGTAGCCCAATCCCTGTGCTCAACTGATGACTTACCCCCTTGTTAATTTGCAGCGGCGAGAAAGCCATGTCAGGTGACTTCGAAAGTGGTATATTTAACACCGCCCAGCAACAGCATAAAATTTCTCCGCAGAACAAGCGACATCATACGCTTAGAAGCATCCATACTTATACTGACCTCATTTAACAATTCTGGATAAACGACCTATCCCCATCCACGTGGCGACACTGCCCTCAACCAATAAATAAACCTCCAAGGAAATTCAACTTAACGTTTCACATTAATATTTGAAAATGGAAAATGTTGTCAGTGCACCTCTGGAGGAAATGTTTAGTTTTCACGGAATCTTGTTTCAACTGCCAAGTACAAAGAAGCTTTAATTGCACGATACGGTGTACAAAGTTAACTTTTTCCTTATTCAAACGTTCATCCAACTTGTATAATTGCAATGTTGGTACGTAGAGCGTTTGACATTTGAACCCTTCGATTTAAAAAAATGATTCACACTTTTTGGTTGCTATGAAATAAAGACATGAATAACATTTTCATAAAGATTTTATTGTACAAAAAGAAAATATAAGTATTCAAAAATATTTGCGTTACATGTCAACTTTTTATCTAAACGATAAATAATATATTTTGGAAATGGAAATACTGACACCGCAATAAACGACCTAGAGGGAAACAACGAGCAGCATCGTCATTTCCTACAAAGGCATAACAAATAATATTTATTCATCGCGTAACATGTTTCATTTTGTATAAAAAGTTTAAAGTAGTAATTTTATATATCAAATGTATTCTCTTTAAAGGGCATTCGTGAGTACTATCAGTCTGAGTAACGTTACACAAAGTAGTAGCTCTTTTGTTCTAAAAAAATACATCAGAACATCTGATGGGTGTTTATTTGTATAGCACCATACAAAGCTGTCTTTCAATCTCAATTACTAGCACTCTCTTACTGGGTCAATCATTTTACCATACACCGCACTTGCTGCTGATTAAACCAATTATGAGCAAGCAGGCAAGGCGCAGTTTATGAACCACCATTCATACATTTGTTCGATTTCACTACATATTAGAACGGATTCAAAAAGGTATTTAGCACACGACAATGTTTCCACAAAAGAGGAATCTCTATTTCTTACTTTCGAATTTTCAGTCGATCTAATCCATCATTCTTTCTTTATAAGGTGACAGGGAAAGTACATGGAAATAAGAAGTATGCCTGTCAAGTCATTTGTTTTTAATGCAATGTCCTGACAGCTGCCGGATAAAAGTTACGTGGACAAAGCAGTTCAAGTATTCTCACAAATCGAAGTTCTCTGAATGTGAACCATGATTAGGATGAATGACTGCTGTTTTCATTTCCACGGCCTGGGTTCAAATCCCGTAACAATCACTCAATTTTACTTTCTCAGTCATTTTAGAACGTTTCATTTTCCTTCAACATTTTTTTTTTTTTTAAATTGAAAAATGACGCGTCTTTATACGTGTAAATCCAAATGAGCTAATCATATACTTTTTTCCGCACTAATTTCATAGTCACCACTTTACGTACGGTCTCCATATCTTGTCAGAGCCATTTCATGGCACACACGATTATTCGTGATTAGGATTCTACCACTGTTTTTGTTTCGTCTCCAGAACAAAACATAATACCAATAAATCTATCCGCAACGAGTGATGTGATATGTTTTTATGGGCTGTGCATGAAGCTATACAAACAGTATTTTATCCATAATGTAAACAGCATTTGCTATCTGGACACGCTGACAACAGCATTATCCCAATATTTTACTTGATCTTCCGAAGCTTTCATCAGGTGAAGCAACAGAACTTACACGAAAACAACTAGAACGTAAATTTTGTAGCTTTCCGTCACCTGATGAAGCACCAGGTCCAAGCAGGCTTTTTCGAAAGTACTTTTTGTACTGTGTTTTCACGCAACACGTGTACATACAAATATCTTTTTGCTTCTTTCACGTTCTTCCTATTCCATTTGTTTATTATCTGAACATTTGAATTTGCTACACATAACACGTTTCGCTTTGGAAAAGAACAGCTGAAGGGTAGCAGAGAAAATGTGAACGTTCCGCTTGGAGAAAATGAACTGAAGCCAAGCCATGGGAATAAAAATGCAAGCGCCAAACCGTCTTCTGCACAGCAAATCACACAAGAGAAGCTTTAATTCATGCGAGTTCTTCCACCGCTATATTCATAAGGAATTAAACTGCTATCGTATTGAATTACTTTGCAGGAATACATGTACGTTAGTACAGGACCTTATATGGAGATTGGAAGTGTAGACCCTAAAATTGCTTTCACGTATATAATGAACACTTACTCACACATTACATAAATAGATAAAAAAATATTCCTGATTCGTATCACACGGAAGAATCTACAAATGTTTGGAAGTACGAATTAGGATTTCACTGTTATTAGCGTTGTTACATAAACAAAATGGGGAAGAACACGAGGTGAACTGTTGATTGTTAAGACAAAACAGAATCAATAAATAGTTTCATTTTACATAAATCAACTAAAATAAAAAGGATAATAAATAGTTTAAACAAATCTTATAAAATGTATCGACTATTCAATTGCAATTCGTGGAAGTGAAACATCCGCGTTGCTAGACCCAATTCAAGAAGACACTACTTCATACAAAGAACACAACTGCCAAAGCTGCTAATCTCATTCAGCTGTTCCACGTGTCACGATGCACTTCTGATTTGTTAGAGAGAGCACTACACCAGCATATGCTTCCATTCTCACGCTCTCTTTAGTTAAAGGAATTCGATCTCGTGAGAAAATTAGTAGAAATTTTGAGAGTTTACTCCTTACAAGCTTCTTTATGATAATCAAATATTTGAAGACATACTTTCTTTATTCTGTATTCCCTCTAGTAGTTTGCACTAAGTTATCAGTAACTGGAAAGCTCTGAAGATAAGTCAGCTTTCAAGGAGTAACTCGTCTGATCTATGTTACTTAGCAGAATGAAGAGAAGTAACGTTTTTCTGTAAACAATAATAGTACTACAATCTGAATAGTTTTATATTTAACTCGTTTTTTTTTATGTTTTAAAAAGGGGGATTACAGGACTGAAGAATGAACCCTACACGCCATTTTTGTTATTACAATCCACGTTTATATATGACAGAAATTACATTTTCTATCCTACCGTGAAACTGTTGGTGGTTTTCAACAATCTCTTGACAAAAACGCATGTCTTGTTTACCTATTGCCGATCAACATGTCCTCATCAAAGTAAGAAACATCAGACTGTAGTTTTAGTCATCTTTCAACACATTATTTACCTTCACTTTTAATCAAAAGAGCACGTTGAAAGACACCTTTCTGCATTTCAGTCTACACGGATATGGCGTGATCAGTATAATACATTATTTTAATAAGCATGCAACAGCACGGTGTGTTATATCCGTCCCGATATGGAATGACATAATTTAGGTTCTTACTTACTCGTGGTACAATTAAAGAGGAACAACTCAGAATTTAAGATGGACGACATTTTCTTATGTACCAGCATCAGGAACAATATTGTAACCATCCGGAATTCTTCGTAACAGCAAACTTTCTTTCCTAACGTCGTTTCTAAAGGAAGTTTCCCCTTTGAAATATCTTGCACACTCCTAGCAATCTTTTGTACCTTCTTTGATCATACGTCGAGTTGAAATCTAGAGAAGAACCATGGCCAGCTTCAGAAACAATACAAAAAAATAGGCGGAAGTGGTGCTGCTTTTAAACGCAGACGATCGAATATTTACATTTAAAACGGCCTGTATTAACCAGACTTCTGTAAACAATTATAAAGACAGCAACAGATATAATAAAAACGTAGTAAAAAAAAAGGTCTTCCAAATTCCTTACACTGACACTGAGTAACAATTCTTTGTTTGGATACACATCAATTTCTTTTCTATAGTCCACAACGCCCATGCAACCGTCACCTAGGCAGGTTGCAACAGCAAAGAATTCCTTTCGTGTGTTCAAATCCCTTCCTCTTGGGGCAATGCCTTTCATTCACGTAACTTTACCTTAAAATTCAACATACAAACACACTCTCACGAAATATAACATTCAGCACCTACTCTGCAGTAGAAAGCCACAACAACATGTTACTCAGACCAAAGTACATATTCTTAACAGAGAACGATCATCTTAACAGCAAAACATGTATAAAACTATATTTCATGATTCTTCAACGCACTCCAACGAGGGCATAAAATACACTTTGATATCAACAGTTACAAAACAATATTAAATGCATGCCTTTTTATATATTCTTTTACAAATACTATCAAAGAATTATTGTACTCACTATAATGTCTCACCTAACAATTAAGTCAGTAACTATTCTGTACTAAACATTAAGTACATTTTAGCGTGAACCTGGTTACTACTGCGTGACTTCTTAATATTCGGTTTAATTCCATAGGACCACGTTTTTGCACGAATCAAATCGCATATTTATTGTTGAAAATACGCATTTATAACCTGTTCTGCAAAAGTTTATTGTATTATGTGCAGTCTCTTCGAAGACTGAACCAGAGTTATAATTGGATATTTTAAACGGCTGTCTTTTCAAAACCCTGAAAACGTTAACTTTGTTTAGTCTCTTGTGGAAATAGAATTCTACGAATTACAGCTGACAAATGTCAAATGTCACAAATTTTGTACTTCCTCCCCTCTCGAGGGAGCTGTGGGATGACGCTCCCTTGCTGACTTTATAAAAATATATATGTTTCCAGCATAAAGCATGTTAAGTCCAAAAGCGGATTTGACAATAAGACTGCAGCACTCGACCTGCGTCCAGTGGCGAAGCGTGACGTTAGCGATAGTTCAAAGTACACGTATATATGACATTGTTTACTGAAAACCTTGGATTCCAGCGAATATATTTCACAACGTAAAGGAATTGGGTTTCAGTCTTGTGCTTGTTATCACTAAACTCACTGGCCTTTTGGAACTTTTCTGCACGTATTTGGTATTACTATAAGTACAGTACACAATTTAATAACTACAATTAAACTATGGATGAACTTGTGACAAACATAATAAAAAATTGCAACATTTAGTTAATTAGTAATGTGGTTTCTTGATCCGCGCAAATATGTAATCCCATGTTCTTAGAACAGTTTCACACAAACATTGTCAGAAGTAATTAAAAGTAATAATGCTTTTATTGTTATTGCTTCTTATGAAGTAACTTCTGTAACTGATGCCATACCATCTCTTTGATACATATATTTACGTAATTGGCAACTTCACTGTTTAAGACTACTCAACTCCGACATATTCATTTAAAGTTTCATTATAAGACATGAAGAACCAAAAGCCAACGCATTAAACATTAGTTTGAATAAATTATAACTGATTTAGCGTTATTTTCTGTTTAGTTACTCACTGAGAACGTTTAGTGTGTAACAGATGGCGGTTTCGTCCAAGTATTATTATTTCTACATATTCGCTACAAGCTTAAGAACTTGCACTAATTGGAAGTGGAATAATATTTAAAAGCGTGTCGTTGATAATATAATTATGATAGTTTTGGAACCTTGAGAATACAGTTTAATGCATTTTGAAAGATTGTTGTAGATAATTTATGAAAATACTGCAACGACATTTAGGGGAGATGCGTGCGCAATAATACGTTATTTTATTTAACGCGGTGAGCTGGCTCACATGCTCATCCGTGACGTCACTGCAAACTTGGGTTTTCAAAGATTCAACTGCTATTTACAGTCAAAAAGTACGCAGGTTATCTACTAGCTCTTCCTGGCAATAACGAGAGCTTTCTTTGAACATAGTAGCTAAGATCTTTCATTCGATTTCCAACTGAACTGCCTGTGTAATCTAGCGAAAGAGTAAAGGGAACGAAAAATTCAACGAAAACGACGATATTATTATTATTATCCATAGAATTATATCTCTTAATTTCGGAATGCAACCATGAATTACAAAGTTTATATGGAAATACCGCCTACGTGTTACCAATGCAGCTATACTACAAACTTATTGTCAAATCAGGTCAGCAAGAAGACTAATTAATAATTATATATAAAGCGATACATTTTTCTACGTAAGACAAACTCAAAAGATAGTTTAATGATTTCACTTGCGACCAACTTTCTTCCAGAAACTGAACACAGAACTAGTTGTTTGAGGCGTCGAAATACATACAAATACACATTCGGTGGCAACTAAATGCCGTTCTATGATATTTTTCCATAGTGTAACATCGAACATACATGGCCGAATTATAGTTTTCCACAAATTGAAGTATAAACTCTAGTTGGACCACTTTCTGCAAAAGGGAACCACTGACTCACACAACTACGATCAGAAACATAAGTTAAACACACATCAGATATTCACAAATAAATAAATATTACATACCCAGCGCACCAAGTACGTAATGATGACATTTATTTCTGAATTTCTTATTTTTGTTTAACTTGAACAGCATTTTTCCCAGCATCATGTGAGTTGATTCCTTTCTGCAAATTGGCCCACGTATATTCTTTGTAGAAGAGATACAGAATTAAGGTTTCATAACTTATTTTCCTGGTCAATATCACGTGTTAACGAGAATATGTGACGCAGGTATAATAAATGTTTCTTTCCTAGACATGTCCCTACTTGACGCATCTTGCCTCATTAACCTAAGGAATGACATTTCAGTTTTAACCACGATATCACAACCATGAGAAAATTACCGAAAAGAAATAACCAGGACAAACGCAAAATTGTACCTATTGTACTGATGAATTCTTACAATGAGCAAGCACCCCTCACAATCTCTCGAAGTATCGAACGCCATTTTCTCCTGAGCGTTTCCCATTTTGTTCTGCCAAATGAAGAGGTTCAGAACTTGGGCTGGTGTAATTAGGTCTACTCACGGGAAGCGTTTCGTCGGTTGTGTAGCCCACGTCTTTCTGACAGCAGCTCCGAAATTTCAAGTACATGTACAATACAAGAAGGGGAATCGGCGTCATGACCGCAACGGCTACTGGTAACACTACGAGAGAAAAGAAAAACACAGCAGGTTAAAACATAAATTTGTAAACATTGGATTAAACCAGACTATACGATAGCACACTAAAAGGAATCTCAACACTTTACCTATGCAACTCAAACGATATACTTACGCTGTCAACTGTCGTTAGCCTTTTGTCCCGTAACACACTAACCTCTCTCCTAACCTTTCCATTATCATTTTCGAAGACGAACGCAAAATACATACAAGAACAATTAAATCGAGAAACCTACGCAACTGTTCATGAATATTTACAATCTTCAAGCACCAGAAAGTAACAACATGCCCTGTGAAGTCCCAAAACGGATTAGAGGTTTCCGAAATGCATTTAAAGCACAAATGTCTTCAACAAGCTCCATATATAAAAGCTTTTTGGTAGTTCGACACTCTACCTTAGCCAAAAGTTTCGGACTCTTTTTAACGCCTTTTACTTGTTCTCTGAAACTTCCACTAACCACATCTACAGCTGAAAGATTCTTTCAAAACCGAAACACAGACCATAATTGTTAATTTTAGCATTCATCCTAATGAGAGACTATCTATTAACGTTTGTGAAATATCACATTTTTTTCCTAGGGCGCGGGGGGCGCGAAGAGCAGTCCAGTTCACAGAGAATAAAATATTTGTTGTGTACAACTAGTAATGTACACAACTTCTTAATATACACAACGGGGAACAAACAGAGGAATTTGAAATCCATACCGCGGAACCGTGGATACCCGAACCTAGCGCGACTGAGATCGAAATGTCGGTAAAGAAATTGAAAAGTTTCAAATCATCAGGAACAGACAATATTCCAGCCGAATTAATTAAAGCAGGAGGAACGGCACTAATCAAGGAACTACATAAATTGATCAGTGCTATATGGAGAAAGGAGGAGCTCCCAAAGGAATGGAAAACATCAATAATTGTACCGATTTACAAAAAAGGCGATAAATCGGACTGTAATAATTACCGCGGAATCTCGTTACTTCCAACCTATTACAAGGTATTAAGTAATATTATGTTAACACGCCTAAGTGTATACGTATATGAAATAACTGGAGATCACCAATGTGGATTTAGAAGAAATAGATCCACGTTGGACCAGATTTTCGCCTTGAGACAGATTTTGGAGAAAAAATGGGAATACAATGGGACGGTTCATCAGCTATTCATTGATTTTAAGAAAGCATATGATTCTATCAAAACGGAAAAGTTATACAGTATCCTGATACGATTTGGAATTCCGAAAAAATTGCTTCAACTAGTGAAGATGTGTCTCAGCGACCCCATAAGCAGAGTACGGATAGGTAATTATATGTCAGATAATTTCAAGATTCGCAACGGATTGAAACAAGGCGATGCCTTGTCACCACTACTGTTTAACTTTGCGTCAGAATATGCGATTTTAAA
This sequence comes from Lepisma saccharinum, assembly GCA_022664845.1. NCBI lineage: Eukaryota > Metazoa > Arthropoda > Insecta > Zygentoma > Lepismatidae > Lepisma > Lepisma saccharinum. The sequence continues at coordinate 74,899 of JAGDQP010004264.1, forward strand.
AATTAAATGGGACAAAAAGAGACTATCATTGAAGTTTGAATCAACTGTTTGTATACGCGGATGATGTACATTTAATAGGGGACGATATAGATGCACTACAAAGCAACACCGATGTCTTAGTAGAAGCGTGCGATGAGATAGGTCTACAGGTAAACATAGATAAAACAAAATACATGATAACAAGCCGAAACACAGGAAATGAAGGAAATAAAGACATAATAATTAGGGATGAGGTCATAAAGAAATTTAAATACTTGGAAGCATATGTAACAAGCAAGAATGAGGTCACAGAAGAAATAAAAGGTCTCTTAGTATTCTTATTATCAGGTAACGCATGTACGTATCTATTCAATCCAAAAACTTCTAACATCGCGATTAATATCATGGAAATTGAAATTGAAAATATACAGAGCGGTTATTCTGCCGGTAATACTTTACGGTTGCGAAAGTTGGAGTACGACCACAGCAGATGACCATAAATTACGGTTGTTTGGAAATAAGGTTTTGAGAAAGACATACGGGCCGAAACGGGACGAGATGACAGGAGAATGGAGGAGGCTGCATAATGAAGAACTCCACGGACTGTACGATTCAGCAGATGATGTAAAAATAATGAAATTGCGATGACTAAGGTGGGCAGGTCATGTAGATCGGATGGGGGGAAACCAAGATTATATTCCATCGTGGTTGGTGAACCGGAGGGAAAGAGACCGTTAGGAAGACCGAGAAGACGTTGGTAGGATAATATTAGAAGGGATCTTCGTTGTGATGAAAACTGGCTTGATCTTACTGCGCCTATGGAGAAGAAAGTTTGTTACTGCGGCGATGAACGTGTGAGTTCCAAAGCCATAGAGTAAGTAAGTAATTTTAATTGACGACATTTCTGCAGATCGTTCAGTATGAATAAAACACATGGTCATGCATTGTGCGTGAATACAAGTTGAAGAACGTACAGAAAAAATTTGGTCACCTCGTAGTGTGTAATTGAACCTCCATCTTGGCTGTCGAGTGCTCTAACAATTAAGCATAAGGAATAAATCATTAGCAAACGACTTCGTTGTCTTCTGCTAGCTTAACTGACAGCACGCGACCCGCAATCCGGAGATTGCGATTCGATTCTCTGGTAGGATGGCGATCAACTTTTGAACTGGTTCGGAGATTGCAAAATATTACATCAAAGGTAAAATGTAAGCATCCCCATTTGAAATGGGTTTATGTATGATTGTGTTAATGTTGTACACGTGGTTACCACTTTCCTCTGTTAATTAGTAGTAGGTTTGTATATTTATTTTGAGACAGGAAGTGTAAACGAAGCACCGTGCCCAACGCTCTTTGCGATGAATTTGTAAGCCGGGGTCAAATGCATTTAAAACTACAGCTTATTTGTGGGAAAGATATGCACGCATCAACATTACCCTTTCAATGGAAACATTTACTTTAAATCCTATTATTCCATTGATTATTTTCTCCCATGAAGTGTCATTTTCTTGCATAGGAGTTTGCTCAATGGCTGTCACGAAGACCCTGATTAAAGCGTATTAAAATGATCTATTCAATACCAATTACTTCCTCTGTTCGGTTTCCGTCTCGACCTGGCGTTAGCCTTTGGCTATGTGAACTAAGAACTGAAACTAAGCTAACTATCGCGCAACATTTTCACGTTAAAAACTCACTGAAAAGTATTTTAGATAAACAGTATTGACATAACAGTACATAAAATATATCCAGTTTTTGTGGAAATTCAGTTTTTCCATTATATGCAAAGGTCAGTGCCTCCTCTTTCCACCGGTGCTTAGAAAGAACTGCATACCGTCAGCTAGAAAATCAGAGTGCAATTTCGTTCGAATACAGATTGCCACGTACGAGCTGAACTTTCTTTTCGCTTTCCTGTAAAATTTGCAATAGTGGACATCGATAGAACCTTTGTGCTCTAAGGACGCGATATATTAATTCAACCTGCACTAGTACTTGAAATTAATGTATCTTTTTGTTTTAACCAAACAGTCCTTGGCTATTGCCTCAACGACACATTGAATTTTCCAAGCTATTCATTTAATCAAATATCTGCTACTTTTTGTTCCGATCCTCAAGCAAGATTAACATTCGCATAAATCTTTTCAGCATATTTAAATATGTTAGCCTAATTCCAGAGTCTGTAAGGTACAGCCATTACAAAGGATGCAATTGAAAACTAATGAGGAATTAGAAATACAAGAATGCCACTCGAATATTAAGGTGACAGGCGAATGCTAACACAAAGCAACTAGCAAGACCAAAATTAACGGGTAAAACTAAACTTGTATTGATGGACCTCTCGCTATCTCGCTAATTAGGAAGAACACAAATTCTGACTGAATATCCTGAACTGCTTTGTTTTAAATTTAAAGACAGAATAACGCAACAACCAATGACCACTTCCATAGTACAATCATGTCAAAATAGATTCCGCAGTATGAACAGTACACAATACGGGTGGAAAGAACAGAATCTTGCAGGAAAAACGCATCCACAGGAAACTGAAATACTGTAGGAATATTTGACACAGATATTCCTTACAACAGAACGTTTCTTACTTCAATTCTCTGAGCATCAGACCAAATAAATACATACCTGTGGTAAGATCTGCTAATGGCTGGTCTAAAGTATATCTTAGCATGAAGATTGCTATTCCCGTATTTTGTACTCCAGTCTCTATGGAAAGAGCGATTACATCTTCTAAAGACTGTCGCATGATATGTGTGAATAATCCTCCAACCAGGTAGCCCAGCCAAGGAAGACCGATGCCCGCCACAACAATCTGAAATATGGAAACTCTGACTTACTGAAGGCAAATACGAACTCTGGTAGAAAATCTGTCATACTGGTTCTTGTTTGAACACGACCTTTATAAAATTACAAGTGAAAGAATAATGGAATAATGCTTAAGAATTACATTTCTGGGTTATATTCTATGCCACTAAATCCCTCGCCTTTCAATGAATCACCTTTTAAGCAAAATTAAAAATTGCAGTTAAGATGGCAGTAAAAAGAGCTTAATGTACAGAATATACAAAAATAGAAGCTGTCAAGTAACACCAGCTTCTGCGTATTTCCCAAACAAACGAACAGCATTTGTATCTGCGCAGCCACTAATTCGTTTTGGAATTTATTTGCAAAGCTTTCCATCGCATTGCATTCGAACATAAAATACGCTGTGGAAAGTGAAGGAACAAAACGAATAGATTATTTTGCTTAGGTAGTGTTAATCACCTTACTTAAAAATAGGTAATATTCATTAACTACATTTGATCATACGGAGTACATGACAAAAATGTCATTTTCGATAGCTCCATTGTTTCGGCTCTAAAATTTTTACCTGAAGAAAACAACAGTTTGACTTTCTTTTGTCAAACATCATCAGCTAAGTCAAAAAATACGCTAACGCATACGAAATTCGTGTTCACTTACTTAATAATACATTTCTGTTATGATGTGCGGTGTAAAAGCACATTTGATGTAATCAAAACTCGCAATTTCATACGCGTTCAAATGAAAATAACGTGCTTTCCACTCCTAGTACATATTTTTAGTAACTGGTAACTTGGTGATGAAAATTCTTCCGAAATATCTAGTTACAACTGTTAATTCTATATCTAACAACGAAAACATAAGAGGGGCTACACAGTTAACTGTACCCGCAAAAACATTAAACAACATAAAAGAAAAACCCATTTGCTGCTAAAGGAAACTGACAAATAGCGCAAAACTCGACCGTAACAAGACTTTTTTTTATTAAGAAGTACATGAATTATGTGGAACAAGTTATCGAGTTAAAATTACTAATACGAATGATTGTTTCAAACACAGATTCAAAGCATCTTTAATACTCATATCTAGTCTAATATTCATGTGAGCAATGCACGACAGATAAAACATAAATCCCTAACCAATACATTAATAAGAGAAGAACGCTACGACTGTTTTAGCAGCAGCAACGTTTGCGAAGTAATATAATACATGAATGTGTCAGTGCATATACAGCTGTATTGGGATTATTTCATGCGAATACTTCGTAAGATAAACACATGTGGTTGAGACTGATTGTAGTCATAATATATGCACAGGGGAAACCACTGGACACAATGTTTGTATAATATGGAAGTTTGCAATTAATGAACAACGACATACAGTGATAATGGAATTGTTTCTCATGTGCCTCCAGCCAATAAGAAATGTTCTAGAGATGACTAGTCGAATGCTTATAATAGACCAGCGCTGGACGTCTTTAGACTTACAAAACAATTTTTCAAAATTACCTTTGGTTTTCCTTTTGCTTGGTAGAAAGCCTAATTGAGGTTACATCACTTCTAAATACGTATCATAATATCAGTGTTTCTATATATTATCACTTGATAACGTAATGATCTGAAATAAATACGCAACTGACTTGTCTAAACTGATTCACCAAGTCCCCTTCATCTGCTCATCTTTCACGTGCTTGTTTCTTCTTTACACTGAACTCGTCTAGGAATGACGTTTATAAGATTTTTTCTTGGAGAACAAGCAAATATTTCAACAAGTTCTTAAAAATCAAATCAAAGAATTCAAGTCGGGGAATTACAACATCAGGCTAACCTACCCTATATCAAGAGGGCCCTATTCGCAGTCATTTGGAGTTATCAGGAAATAATTTACACTAATGTCAAGATAAATACAAATAAATAAATTACTAAGGCGTGTAGGAAAAAAAGGATGTCGAAAGACTAATTAAAAGCAAATGGAAAGGAACTTGACACACTACTCACATTATTGTAAGTTTTGCTCCTCCAAAGAGCCTGTTTACATGCTAAGGGTACAGAGGCATACTCTAGTCATAATACACATGAACTGTGCACATATCGCCAACACAGACCAATTTTATCCTTTGAATATGAAATACATTACACATACAAGAAATGGCAATGGATGGGGCGTGAGACCTGACTATGTTATGAGGAAATAGGTCAGAAATATACACGCGAGCTGTTAGAACAGGAACATTGAGGTACATTCACATCTTTAATTACGAAGTTGGTTTCCATTACAATTTACGCAATCTTACAGTGATGCATGACAGTTGCGCATAATACAGGGAGGTCGGGTAGCACACACTTTAGACTTGCGTACGCCCACAGAAAGAAGTGTGGTGCATTTCGGTCGTTAGAGGGATTGGCCAAGTCAGTATCTTCAAACCGCGAAATCAAATGGCCTGGAAACATCGTTCGAAGGAAATTCCTGCTTACCCTTGCGGTGTGTGGTGCAGCACCATCCTGTTGAAACCAAATATTGGCGTCAGGCATTAATCCTTGCCAGTTCTGGCCAAAGGAACGTACAAAGCTTGGTGCAATAGCGCACAGCATCCACAGTAACAGCTTGGTGGTTGTTCTCGAAGAAGTAAGGACCGATAATACCAAATACAGACACACACCGCGCTACACTGTTTGTTACTTTCTCGCTGTGTGAAGAAAGTGTTCGTGCAACTGCATTCAATTCATGCCAGTCACGTCGAAAACGTCTTTGTACCTACACAACTGACTTAGTCTCAAAATAGATTTGTACTGGAAACATACAGTCTCTCATCGACCAGCTCTGCATGGCGACTGAACTACATAGTCCTATGAGTCTCTCCTGACGTTATTCAGGTGCTTTGCCGTCACAGTGCTCTCATATCAGTACGAAACACCGTCAGATCCCCACAACCTACTTTGAGGTACTGTTTCACCTACTAAATATTAAGGCCACTTACCTGCCACGAAAACAACTGGAACAAGTAGGCATTGGTCACAATAGCAAATACCACAATAAAAAGAATGAGAAGTGCGGAAAGTGGTTTCAGTATGCGGACCATTATTTTCGACAGTCGAGGTAGGAAGCGTTGTAACAGCAGCCCAATTGTGAGTGGAATCAACAGTGAAACGGCAAACGTAGCTATCCTTCTGTACGGTACATGGATGTTGCCACTCCTAAAGATTAACTGCCCTAGGGTAAACATCCAGAAGGGCATCATAGCTGGAAAACATAATAGGAAGAAGTAAGTTCCACAAATTCTACATTTCAGACAAACAGGTATTTTCGATAAAGCTATCTCTATCATTTCTCATGCTAATCCATGCAGCATCATACAATGAAAATGGAATAATTCTGCACTTAGGGTGTAAAATTCAGATATCAACACTTAGTATCGAAAGAGTTTACAATGTCAGTGTTGTGTGGGTTCGTGTACTCTTACGTATAATTTGTAGCAGATATATTAAAGATGTTGGAACATAATTCAAGGGTACATAGTATAGGACCTACACCTAAAATAAATTAAACATATTACTTACAAAATAAATTAAACACATATAAAGCAACTTTTATACTGGCAAAATGAAAATCAAGATATCACAATTACTGCATTTACTTAAAAATATAATACCTCTCGAATACAAGACCCTTCTAATTACGTTATTTGGTATACGCATGTTAGAATTTATCGGTGCTGTAACCTAAGTGGAAGTTTACGGCAGTGATGCCCAACCTTTTGCCACATTAAAATTTAGCGCGATCTTTGCGGACCAGAGCATCCTTTGACATAAATAGCCTACAAATTGTACGCGTCGTTTAATTGCAGCTTTTAAACACTAATATCGCAAACGTACGAAAACCCTTCAGACAATGAATGCTTGCAAAAGTAGCAAGAACTCAAAATTAAAGTAGTTTTTTGGTACTTACAACTTCTAACATAATTTTATGTTATTTAGTATCGGTCTTTTCTTAGTTAATTCCATGTATAGATTAAGGGCACTCCTTGCGTACGTCCGCAAATTTTTAACGTTTTTCGAAATATTTTAAAATCTAAGAGCATTGGCAAAGATTTTGAGAACATAGTGCACTAGTATTTACAAATTACTGTGAAATCCAATGGCCAGCGATCTCGAGATCTTCTCCATACATGAGTGTTACGTATTCAAAGATTAGTTAATGGAAGTCTCATTACTCATCTATAGAGATCTCGCGATCGCTGCCCATTGGATTTTATAGTAATTTGTAAATACTAAAATTTTTGATAGTCCTCTTAGATTTTGAATATTTTGAAATATGTTAAAAAGTGGGGGTGGGAGCGTGGAGTGCTCTTAAGAAGGAGAAATGAAATAAATCCTTCTTTCGACATGTTTATCGTAAACAAATGGAACATACGTGGCGGACCGGAAAAACAAAATCTGAGGGCCTTAGGTTGGGCATCGCTGGTTTATGGTAATTCAAAGAATTATACGTGCTAGCGAAACTTCACATTCTGCAGATGTGGCGGATTCCATTATCTGTACCCCATAGATGACTTCCATCCGTCCAACTCTTAGTGGAAACATGTGCTGATGGGCGGGTGAGACATTAAGCTTCCTAAGGCAGCTTCTACCTTTCTTACTTTAAGTTAATTTAATCAATACATCACTACTTCCTGCTGGATCTAGCTAGCGTTTCTCTACTTTCTGCGATGTGAAAAAAAATCCCGGAGAAACTTTACGATTTAATTCAAGCTGGGTGCTGCTGAATATGGTGAGAAGAACGGAAGTATGCATATTATGATTAAATATCTAGGAATCAGAAACCCGAAATTTCGTTCGATTTATGTGCCGTAAATATAATTTGTTTTATTAAATACCAATTACATAGTTACGGCATACTCCTTGTTCGAATTTTGCACTTTCTGCTTACACATACTCGTTTGCAAGACCCGACGCGAATATAAGATCCTTTCAAATTTTGAGAATTGAATTACTGATATCTGGCACTAAAAATGAAGTCTTATTTTCTAGAAAATATGCAATAACTAATTTTTAGATTGGTGTTTTATATTCAATAAAGGAACAAAGTTTCAGTTCTAAATGCACGAAACTATGTCCCTAAATGTTCTTATTCAATTTAACTTTTTTTTCGCCAGAAGACAAAAAGGTTCTCAAAAGGCAGAAAGCACCACTAATTTCAGCTGGTTTCGTGTTCTCTTTCTCATTGGTGGTGGTTGTACGTGTTAAGGCTCATTTTCAAGCCCGCTTGCGTTGCTTGCAATTTGGGAGAAGAGCCAAACGTGTTTCAATTGGCTACTCACCCTAATCGCAAGCAACGCAAGCGGGCTTGAAAATGAGCCCTTACATTTAAATCCACGACGTAAGACTGTTTTATTTTATTAATTTGCTCTTACTGGTATCACTCTTCAATCGGCCGAGAACAAAAAATTAACCCAGTATCAACACGTCCAGGTCTGTACAGGTTTGTAACAGATGAACAAGTGCAAAGGAAAATAACATCTTTTTCTTAAGCATACTAAAAGACACACTGAAATCCACAGAAACATAAACTGCTCTCTATCTTAGAACATACCTGTTGAAAAAGAGTGAACTTTCAGATTTGTTAAATAGCAAAGAAATCGAATCATTTGCCAGTGAACACAATTTCTAGGCTTTCTTAAGCAACAAATTGGAATTAAGAAGACATTTCTATGAACTGCGTTAAGACAGATGGAGTCGCCGTAATTCAGGTCGTAGTGCATCTGACAACACATCGGACGGCCCAGGTTCAAATCCCGATCAGGAGACATTTTTTCCATGTCTAGCGCTCTGACGTGCACTACCAGTGTCCTAGGTAAAGGTGGGCTAGCGTGGGACTGAGCACTCCACCTCATTTCGTGCTGTAGGTCGAGAATATGTGGAACCCTACCACCTCATCGTTAAGGAACGAACAGTAAAAGAAAACAAGCAAAGGTTAACACGTAAAACTGAAATAACCTCGGCTGCAGAGGTTTCCTTGAAATGGAGTCATATTCAACTCGAACACTTGACAATCCGTTTTACATCCTGCAGCATTCCGAACGATCTGCAGAAGTGTTAGTAATCCATGATTATTTTAAATATGAAATCTAAATCCCAAGATCAGAAAGAGAAACGACTATTGAATGCCACAGTCATAGCATCATCTTTGATCGAAAAAGAAAGTAAGAAAATTGCTAATAAAAGGTCATTCACGCCGCAAGTTACTGAATACCAATAGCTATTCTTTATTGCGACTATTTCAGTCTTCCTTAGAAAAAGCATTCTAAAATAGAAAAGGGGAAACAGATCATTGAAAATTATTACAAAATCGTCACTGCTTCCGACTAATCAAGGGCATGACGTCATAACTTCTGGCGGAAATCTTAACGCACTGATAAGAAACTTCTCAATATCATTCTGCAATAGTAAACATGACTACGCTCGAGCATATAACGAAATCCAATGGTCAGTAAATAAAACGTATTCATAAATAAAAGTAAATTTTAAAACACGTATTCACCAAGCAGCCACAGCTTAGTTGGTAGTGTTGGCTTCGCATTCGGAAGGTCCTGGGATCGACCAAAGTGGCTGGCCTTCTGAGCTGAAGAGGTTTTTCCTTACTCACAACCGGTTAAGACCGGGATGCTATCTTCAAACCGAAATTTAGAATGAAAAACTTTCCGAAAAACGGATTTTTTTTTTCCAAAAAACGAAAAACAGAAAATTTTCCGGAAACTGGAAAACAATATTTCCGGAAGTGACCGTCCCTACTTCAGACTGACTAGGCCCAGGCTAACATTCCCGGCCCTACCTAAGCCAAAGTTGCCTCAAGGCCATCAAGAAATTCGAATTCAAAATAAAATGCATTCAAAATTTTGTTTTTAAGTCGATCTGTTCGCAGATAAGTTTGTTATATGCAAACTGGAGAAAGTCCATTCATACAGCTTCTTAGTCTTCTTTACGCAGATGAGATACCTTTTTACTACACTAAAGAGTTGTAATACACCTATTACTTAATCATCATACAAAAAGAAATATAACACTGGAATGTCAAACTTCTACATTCGATAATAAAAAGACCTACCAAACGCTAATAAATTGCTTATAGTTGTCATGGTTATACTAAGATTAAGATTCCCTCCTAGAAGAACAGTCCACACATTGGAAGCTCCACCTGAAGGGCTGCACCCGGACACAAATAAGCCAAGTCGCATCGTTTCTTCAGAAAATAACAAAGACCCCAAACCAAAGCTGATCTGGAAATAAAGTTAAAATACATTTGTAAATATTGCATTTTAATTCAATTGAATAAAACGTGCTTGATTTCTTTTATTACCGTACTAATAAGCTGTCAAAGTACAACACAAATTCAGTTTCACAACTACGTATTTTCAAGACTGATTTTCTTTAGGTGTGCAGTATTAAAATTATCTGAAATAATTAAATTAGCACCTATTATATTACTTACGATCGAGAAAAGGGAATAATTCGCACGTAATTTGAAGCACTAAATTCAACCTAAAATGACACAGAGCGTGAATTGAAAAGATTCAGTTTCTCATAACAAGAGCAGAAAAAAAGAGGAAATACAATTCAAATGAGCCTTATCTTCAATACACTTTTATTGTCTTGTAATTACTCACATTGAGCGTGAGCAAGACAGAAAAAGGTGATACTTTCTAACTCCCTCCAAAAAAGCAGGTAACAGTCTATATACTAGACATGCGTGGAACAATTCCGCCAGCATAAGAAACGAATATCTGTCTCACGGCCATGAAACTTTTATTCGACTGAGAATACCAACTACCAAACTTTCCAGCCATCCTATTTGTATATGGAGTCCTGACTGTTGGATTTCTAGTCAGCTGTTATCAAATGGGCCATGCCTAAATTGAGAACAGAAAACTTTACGTATGTACTAAAAGTATATGTTTTTTTGTTGTTTTTTTTATGTCATGTCAGCTCTTATAGAAGAAAATATTACTCTTGGGAACATAAAAACAGCAAAATACATCATTACATTCCATAACACATGCATAAAACTATTTATAAATTGATAGCATTTTGGTTAAGACACAACAATTACTTCTTGTTATCAACACTATTCATCTACCTTTGATAAAAGTATATCTATAAAATCATTTAGCTAATGATTACATCAATGAGTTGTATAGAAGACTCCTAAGCCCGTTACAAGTTCCGAAGCATTTTGTTCCCCGACGACAAAAATCTTTCTAGGAACCATCCCTTGTGAGACTGAGGAAGATCTGTCATGATGACTTCGAGTAAGCAAGACTCGATTCTGCGTCGCCTCCAAAGCATTGACCTGAAGTAGGCGATCTTCGTCGCGAAACCAAGGGACGGGATATACGTATAATGTACTGACAGTAGTTGAAATGCAACGGATACGAGGGCGGATTCGTACTGGGTTTGTCCAATCTGCCACGGATGATTTAGGGAGAACAATATTAAACACAAAAACTTCTGAGAATGTGTCTACGTATCGTCTGATACGGTTGTTACAACTGTCGGATCGGTTCTTTAATAGATCCTGGCAAGCTGCCCCTACAATTTAAAATTGCATTCGCTGATAAATCTATAACTTCAATGGCATAAAGAATTTCTCGGACGAAGATGTGCGGAGTAAGGGATAATCACCATTTTACTTTACATTCGCATATCTCTTATTAACCCCAAATACTAATTAATCACACAATTGAAAATCCAACTGAGGAGTTTACATTAGGAGAGTTAAGTTATCATCCTACGTGGGTTTGAATGAAACAGCTACGCCTCCTGGAGATAGGTCAGCACGTTCCTATAAAGATATATCCTTTCATGTTCTTAACCGAAAAAAAAATAGTCGGCTTGAAGTGTGGATAAAATAGTA
>JAGDQP010004265.1:0-36444 GCA_022664845.1 Lepisma saccharinum
CTTCTTTCTTTCTTTTTTCTTTATTTTCTTTCTTTCTTCTTTCTTTCTTTCTTTCTTTTCTTTCTTTCTTTTTCCTTTTTTCCTTTCTTTCTTTTCTTTCTTTCTTTTTTCTTTATTTTCTTTCTTTCTTTTTTCTTTCTTTTTTTTCCTCCAGAACTGAGAACCATATACTTGATTTATATCGGTTTGTAAAAATTGCGATTTTTCGAAAATCTGTTATTTTCACCTTCAAATATCTCAGAAGGGACACACTTGAAAAATCTCAATTTTGCACAAAATAGACGATAATTGTGTAGTAACAAGTGGTTAAAATTTCATCACTGGAACTTGATTAGTTTCTGAGTTATTAGTTTTTTCATCACTGAGACCTAATGTCATAAGGCGCTATGAGGCGTAGATATAAATTTTGTAGCAAAAGTCAAAATGACACGTTAGTAATGTTCAATAAGGAAATTTTGATTAATTTATGAATCACAACTTGTACAAAAAACCAAACGAAACTGTTATTTCTTTTCTTCCTATAGCTCTGCTGTTACGACATAAGTGATGTAAACAGTTGACTAATTCTGCACACAGTTTTCACTGATATTGAAGCTACGACCTGTAGCAGTTGTGAACTCTGTCGGTGTTAGTTTCCGTAGGATCTTACTGATTGACACCCAAAGTTTGTCATTCGTAGAGATTTTAAAAGAGGTTCTTAGGCTATGGGGATGGAAAAAGTGAACAAAAAGATCGTTATTTTCCTGACCGGTGTCGTCAATTCTCCCAGTCCACCATTTATCGTCGTAAATGCAGGCTACTGTATCATTACTTTCAAATGACAACATACTGTGTTCTGGAAGTACTGAAGTACTGTAATCAGTAAATTCTTCTGATTTTGATTACTCACGACATCTGATTTGGGTTTGAGTTCGAGGTACAAATCTATGATATGACCTGGTATTGACAATTCGTTTACAAGTAGCAAATTTATTCTCCAATTTCTTGCTGTTTGACTGCACGTCTTCTGATGAAACATAGATAAAATTTATGCCTGATACATTGTACCACAAAACCTGTACATCTGTTCAGCTGTTAAACTTTGATGGTCATATGGTCGCTGAAAGCTTGCCTTGGTCCCTCATCCTAGCCTCCACAAATTCCTTTCTCTCTTTAGTAGAGACCCCTCTCCCTCCACACCCTGTTGAACTGTACATTTCCTTCCTCTCCAAACAAATTGCTAACTCTGGCTTTACTGACACGTTCTTATCACATCACAACTTCACCACTGCCGGCTGGGCCATCGGCTCGAAGGTCCCGGGTTCGAGTCCTGGAAGGGTCACGGGTGTGGATTTTAACACTTAACAGCTAAAGGCGAATCGTGACGGGCCGAAATCCACAGTTACTAGACTGGCCCATATAAAAATTAAGTTTTTTACAACTTCACTGCAGAACGAAGAGCTATCTCCAGTCTTCGTTCTGATCCGACAATCATTATCCGCCGGCTGAAAAGGGAATCACCACGGTAGTCATGAATTACTATGATTACCAATCCAAAGCCCTCATCAAAAAACTTTCCGATCCTACCTTTTACCGTCCCCCCGAAGGAAGATCGCACCCAGTCCTTCCTTGATAGGACCAGCACCTATCTCCTAGCGCATGGACCCTATGAGGGGCTGTCGCGTTCCACTATATCTACTCTGTCCTGACAATCCCAGATCCCTAAATTTTACCTACTTCCAAAAGTCCATAAACATGGTAATACTGGCCGACCCATCGTTTCCAGTATCGGCTCTCCCACTGAAAGGATCTCCGCCTTCCTTGACCACCGTCTCCAACCGTTTATCCAGCCTCTCCCTTCCTACATCCTGGACACCAACCACTTCCTCTCCAAAATACATTATATCTCTCTCTGATTCTTTCCCACCTAACACTATCTTAGTTACAGTCGACGTGACTTCACTATATACCAATATTTCCCACACCCATGGCCTCGCTGACCTTGAACACTTCCTCGATACACGCCCCAGTCCTCGTAAACCCAGCACAACATTTCTGCTTCAGCTAGCCCAGCCTGTCTTCACCATGAACAATTTCACCTTTGAGAACCATAATTTCCTGTAAATCAAAGGCCGCAGCCATGGGCACTCGCATGGCCCCTTCCTACGACAACCTTTTCATGGGTCGCCTGGAAGCCCAATACCTCAGCCGGTCCTTTCACCTGGTCCTTCTCGACGGAAAACACAACTTTCCTTGATGTGGATGTCTGGCTCAAGAACAATCGACTTGATACAGGCGTTCACTTCAATCCTACCAACAGAATACAGTATCTCCATTTCGACAGCTTCCATCTATACCATACTAAACGCCCTTTTCCATACGTTCTTGGTGTCCGGGGTTCCCGCATCTGCTCCTCTGATGACCTGCTCCAAAATTATTTCAGGACTCTCTCCTCAGCTCTCACTGACCGTGGATATCCCAAACACTTCATCCGTAAACAACCGGACAGTGCTCGTAATCATCCCAACTCCAACCGACCTCCCCGTGTAGCTCCCTCCGCTCCAAATCTTTTCACCCAGTACCACCCCAGCCCTCAAGCCCTCCAAGAGCTCCTCAAACTGGCACACCCCATACTCACTGCATCACCTGAAACTGAAAGCGTTTTCCCGTCGTGCCCCAAAATTGTCCACCGCAGGTCTCCGAATCTCGACAAGATTCTCACCAGAACTGGAACTATCCTGCCCCCTCCCCCAAATCATTGCAAGTGCAATAGAACACGCTTCAAAACCTGTCTTATTTTTGATCCCAGTCTTTCCTTCGTACATCCTGTCACTCACAAGACGTACTCTTTCCAACACACCGGCAGTTGCATATCTTCCAACCTCGTTTATATCCTATTCTGGAACCTTTATTCCGCCTTCTACGGTGGCGAAATCCAAACTTCTCTATCATTACGCATCAGCAACTTTCGCTACTATTCCAAATCTCCTCCGCACCTCTCCATACCTGAACACACTTCCTATCACGGCTGCACCTTTGACGAAACCTTTCGAATCAGAATCCTGAACTCTGACTCACCTGCCATAGTTAGAAAGAGATGGGAGTAGACGTACATCTCTATCCATTCCGCGAACCATGAACTCGGGCTCAGCTGCCTGTAACTCCCTGCAGCGCAGTGTCGTCTTCTTCTTCCTTTCTCATCTTTGTTCTGTCCGTTTTGCACTTTTATTCTATTTTTCTATACTGTTTCTTTGTTCTCCCCTTCATCTTTATTATTATTATTATTTCCCCGTCCCCTCTGATTCTGCACCCTCTTATTCCTTCAGGAAGCCCCTTACCTGCTTCTAGTAACTTTCGCACTTTCTTCTCCATTTGATGTTTTATCCGTCCCATCTACTCATTTTCCCACCTCTATAATCTTGCCACACGGTCACTCTGTATCTGTTTACAATATGGCGTTTCCTTATCACCAGTCCCGCACCTATCCGCTCTGTCCATTTTCTTTCCTACCAGTTGAAAACGCTTTTGCGAAACGTACTGCTTTTCTATTGTGTTTATGTTGTTATTGTACATCTGTCTCAAGAAACTACCATGTAAGTACCCTTTTTTTCTGCCTGTTTTACCATTTATATATATATATACATATACATACATATACACGTAACCCTGCACACCATTTCTGCCTCAGCTATCTCAGTTTGTGCTCACCATAGAAAACTTCTTCGAAATCATGATGATTTAGAAATCAAGGACACAGCTGGGGGCACCCGTATGGTCCCTTCCTACGCCACCCTTTTCATGGGATGCCTGCTGATACAATACCTGAATTCCATACGTCTGAAACCTTTTTCACCTGGCTTTGCTATCTTGGTGACATCCCCTTAATCTGAAGTCTCGGACCAGAGTAAGTGGAGACATTCCTGCAAGAGCTCAACTGCACCTTTTCGGTCAAATTCACTTCGTCCTGGTCATCAAGGAAACACGTAAATTTGTCGAATGTGGATGTCTGGCTCAGGAACAATTGACTTGAGACTGGCATCCACATCAAACCTACTACTAGCATTCAGTATTTCTATTTCAATAGGCCCCTTCCATACCATACCAAACACTCTCTTCCATGCACTCTTGCTATCCGGGGCACCCTTCTCTGACCACCTACTTCAGATTCTTTCAGTAACCTCTCCTCAGCCATCACCGATCATGGATACACCAGTCACCTCATCCGTAAACAATTAGACCGTCCCAAGAATCACCAAAACTCCAACCGTCTCTCCCGCCAATCTCCGTATCAACAAAATGCGTATCGTCCTCCGAAAACAAATTCGGTCTAGCGCATCCCATCCTGACTACGTCACCGGAGACTCAAGAGCTTTCTTCTCTGCCTCAAAAGTCCCTAGACTTCAACGCGGTCCTGACAAGAACTGGACTCATACAACCCCCTCCCTCCAAACCGGGTAAATTCAATATACACCGGTGCAGAACATGTATTTTATATATATATTACCTCAGTCTGACCTTCGAACATCTCGTCATCACGAGACGTACTCTTTCCGACACACCGCCAGATGCGTTTCTTCCAATCTTATTTATATCTCACACTCTAAGCTATGTTCCGTCTTCTACATTGGAGAACCGAAAACAACTCTAACCACCCTATTAACAGCCATCTTTGCTTCTCGAAATCAGAACTAACTCATCTCCCTATACCAGAACACACTTCACATCACTGCCGAACTTTTGACGAAACTTCCATGTCAGCATCAAGAAAATTCTCAATCGTGATTCGCTTGCCTCAGTTGGGAAGATATGGTAGCAGATGTGTAGGCTCTGTTCTCTCCAGCAACCATGAACCCGGCATTATCTGCATGTACTTCCTTACATCACCGTTTTTCTTCTTCTTTGACGCTTCCATCTTCCCTCCTCTCATTCCTTCCGCTCTTTTTTCATTATTTGCCTTTCATTTCATTATTATTTTATCTCCCACTTACCCTCGTCCTCTGATTGTTTATCCTCTTATTTATTTAGGAAGCCTCTCACCGACTCATAGTTAACTCCCTCGCTCCCCCACTTCCTTCGCCATTTAGATTTTTTGTTCGTCCTCTAGTTATATTTCATTCTTCTAGCAACAAGGCCGCTCATTAGCACTACTCCTCTCTGTCCGTTTCCATTCGCATTATGAACACGTCTTCGGTGAAACGTTGTCTATCTTTTTATGTGTGTGATGCTTCTGTACACCCTTCTCTCTCATTGCTCATATTCAAGTGACCTTTGTTCTACCTTTATCATTTAATATATACACTACCGGCCGGTCATTGTTTACCTAAACATACAAAATATTAAATATGAGATAAATAATATATAAAAATTTAGTACACTTTGATACAAAATAAATCGTTATAATACAATATACACGCACTATTGTTAAAAATGTATATTTATATATGTTCCATGACATACGAGGGGGTATCCAAAAGTTTTAAGTATCACCCAGAAGTTATTGAGCTACTGTATGTGTATGAAATTTTACCAGTGTATTTAGTGGTCCTTATGTACATGACGGAGAAAAAATTAACTCCTTGTGTCCTTTCATTTCTTTACACGATGCATTAGATGTCAGTAATCTGCAATATGGAGAAGATTGAGATTCCTAGCGAGATAGAGTTCCTGCATTTGAAGGTGAACAGTGCCCAGCAAATTCGTGATGAATTGATGGCTGTTTATGATAATGATTGTCCATCATATGACACTGTTTCGAGGTAAAGAAGGAATTTCCAAACTAGCCACATGTTGCTCACAGACGATCCAAGGACTGGAAGACCATCACGAACGGACGATGCGGCCACAGTGAAGAAAATGGTGGATTTCTTTTGGAAGACCGACGAGCAACCATCCCAATTATCGTCAAGGAAACTGGATTTTTGTTATGCTAGTGTGTGGAAAACTATTCACAAGCAACTACACATGACTAATGTGACTGCATGATGGGTTTCACCAAAGGTGTTCGTTTCCTTACGGACAATGCGTCAGCTTAGTCAAGTTTCGATTGAGAAAAAAAGGTTCTGTGGCTTTGAAATCTTGAAGTATTTTCTCTATTCTCCCGATCTCGCCATAAGCAGCTTTTTGTTGTTCCCAGAGATGAAAAACGCATTGCGGGTTCGGCGATGTAACGACAAAAATAACGTCATTCAATAGTGGAACAATGGTTTTCAGCGCAATCTACAGACTTCTACACTGACGGCCTGCGGAAGGTCAAGAAAGGACACAGGGACTTAATTTTTTCTCTATCATGTACATAAGGACCATTAAATACACTGGTAAAATTCCATACGCATAGCTCAATAACTTCCGGGTGATGTTAAAACTTTTGGATACCCCTCGTAGGAGGGTCTAGGAGGCGAATTTTACATATGTGGATGAAAATCGCGATTGGTGGCGGAATCATGTTCAACCACCAATCAAAATCTTTATAATATTCTCTAGTCCGCTTCTAGCTGCTTATTGTTCACTATTGCTAACTACCGAGTCTACAATGTATCAAAATTACCTTGTTTCAGAAAAGTTAGGAGGTTTAAAATATAACTACAGATTCTATCCGACCACTGCTTGTTCACGTAACACTTAAGAGGCGCACCGCACAACTTTAGTGATCTCTGCTGACTAAAATGACTTCATTTGAGATCTAATGCAAGAAAAATAAAGTAATGAAAGTTGTTTTCAGTGTTAAATTCAGAAAATATATATTACCGTGCAGGAATTGTGTTGGTAGCCTCTGCTCACTAGCAGAAGATGTTACTGCCAGTTGTGTATCAAAAGTTGATGATACCCTTGTAGAATAGTCTAAAAGATAGAGGTAGAATAATCTCGACTCTAATTCAAGCTTTAGTAGGTGCCCAGTGGCAAAACTTTCTTTGTTTTTCTGCAGTGAGCTTTTGTAAGTAAAAAATTTTCTGCAGGAATTCCGAAATTAAAAAATCAAGATGCTACTATCATCAGCTCCAGCGGAAGAAACATTGTGCTTGTTAAAAATACGCTTTAGGCTTTACGCGACGTAAACAACAGTTCAAAACTATTTGTGTGCGCATTGTCCGTGCATTTAGGACATTGCAGATAAGAGGTTTGTTTCTTTCCTTTCTGTAGGCTATCCCTCCCCCCACCGATTATTTTTCTACACAGGCGTGACGATTTTCTGCTATTACATCGAAGATCACGGCATGTTCTTCCATGGGGAGTAGGTGATTTTAATTTTTAGGTTGTTCTTGAATACGACGATACATTATGTCAAATAAATAGTATATTATCAAAGCAAAGACCGTTAGTACAGGGAGAAATTTACAATCTGAGTGACGGCATAGTTGCGAAGTAATTAGTCAGTAGGTCTACATAGTAGGGAAAGACAATATAGATGTAGTTTCTAAAACTATCGTGATTACGACTTCTGCATGTACTTCACAAGTTGGCAGTAACCTACCACAACATATCATTGTAATTCTTGATATTATCTACTTCTTTTAGTGTTGTATGTATTTCTTATTTCGGATACGTAGAATGTAGATTGTGATGTAAGGTCAAAGGAGTACAAGAACACACGCCTTTCTTGCACCCATATTATCCCTTGATTTTACATTACTTTCTGCACATCCAAAATTAGGAACGTTACGACCTCGTAATCAAATTCAACACAACATAACAGAAATATGTAGCTAATGTAAAGAATTACCAATATGAAGATTCAGCTCGATTCCGTGTAGAAATTACCTATTTCAAGGAAGACAACGTATTAAAACATTGTGCAAGGGCATAAAAAAAATAACCGGTGAAACTGATTATTGATGACATCTGACATTCTTTCACTTTTAACACTGTAACCGCGTTTATAACACTGTAACCGCGTTTATTTCAATTCAGTTTGACTCGCTCCTCAACAAAGAGCCATCACATTGTTGGAAAATAACTACTACAAGATCATTGTTATTCCTTGAAGAAGATACATTCAGCAATCGTCCCAAAGGCGTAAAAGGCTAAGAGTATAGTCAACTGACCCGCTCATGGTATAAAACTGTCTAGTCGTCACTTACTGTGCAAGGTCACCGACAAATGTATTAGAATTTTGTAAATGAAGAATATGTTCCTTTTATCGTAATACCGATAATCATGTACAGTTGGAAGTTAATCATACAGAAAAGTATTACATTCTTTGCATCACTTGTTCATAATATTTGAACAGAAATGATTGGTATTCATAATTTTCACAGTAATCTATAGAGAAAAAACAACTGATTGGTTACAAATCGGCCTTTGCAATAAATTACAATCATTGTTCAAAACTTGAACTAGTGCTGCCTAATGTACATCATATATAAAGAATATTGTGGTGGTCCTAAATGGGCATACTATACCCATAACTTTGAGTTTTACGAAGCAAGTATTACTGAAAATATCATTGATTACCATGATGCGACTTCAAGTACTTCAACTGTAATCTTAACATCCTTCCGTGAGGACTTACAATGCACAAATACTCAACAGCGTATCCGTGTGGCAAATTATCACAACGTGGAATAATAATTTCGGGTTTTAAGAGGGGTAAATCACTTTTTATTAGCATTTTGACAACGTTGACAACAAAAACAAGTAGTTAAAAAAGTAACCTGACCAACCTAATTACGTACGCACATTTTACAAGCAAAAATTCTTCTGCTGCTCTGTTCCGGCATCAAAACATTGGGTGTCATTGTCTTCTTCTGGTTGACTATCACAAGAATCAATCAAAAAATCTTATGTCCATATATTTTCGCTTCAACCTGATTTATTTTAAATTTTATGTGTTTTACAGTAGACAAAATGTTTTGGAATTAGCTCCCATCTTCTTCATTTTATGTGTTCTCAAACGTCACTCATAATTTCTCTCATTGACGACATTTGGACTCAATATTATGTACATATAAGTACTCGAAATGTAAGTTCCAATGCTAGCCTGCATATTTTTTACTAATTTTCTTTACAGTAAACACTGAGCAGCGAAGCGAAGGAGTATAAAGATTTTGATTCGTTCTTGAACAAGACTCCGCCCCCGGTCGCGATTTACATCCACATATGTAAAATTTGCGTCCAGGAATTGAACATGTAAGTAATTTTCTGAAAAGCTGTAGTTCATATTTCGTCACGTTTTTCCATTGTTCTGTGCACGTCTGTGCATACTTGCATAAAATACTTAAGTAAATGAGGGGTGTGTGATGGCTAAGTGATAGAGAGGTCACCTCTGGTGTGTGAGGTGCCCGGCTCGTACCGTGTGGGCTTTATGTTAGACTAACACCTTGTGCATGTTTTTTCTCGGGATTCTCCCGTTTCCTTCCACTTTCTTCTTTACACCAGTTCTCCCCTCATCAGTACCGAGTCGCCGTAGCTTAGTGGCAGAGATCGTAGCATTCGGGAGGTCGTGGGTTCGATCCTAGCGGCCGACCATCCTGACTGAGGTTTTTCTATGTTTTTTTTCTCAGTCACACCAAGTAAATGCCGGGATGGCATCTTCAACATAGAACCTGGCCGACTCCTTCCCGAATCCTTTACCCTCACCTATTCCGGTCTGAGCCGTAGATGCCTAAAAGGCTATAAATAAAGATTTCAATTTGAAAATTTTCCCATCATTAGTCGTTTGGGCCTGAGCTGAAGTTGCCTAAAGGCCTTATATATTTAAAATTGAATCTACAGTCTTAAGTAAGTGAATAATGTAATGTATTTACATTTTTTTGTAATCCTCGTGTAAGGAAAGCTTCTTGATTACATCAGCAAGTACTTTTTTGTCTCGAACCCGAGACCATCTTGGGGTGAAATTACTTTTTTGTTTTAATATGTAAATGTATATGGAAAAATACTGTAAAAAGTTTTACATACAATGTTTTGTTAAAATGTATGTTTCTATACTGTGGTTAAAAGTAGATGATGTAGTACAAGAAAAAAATCATTGAAACTGTATAAATGTTTTCTTGACATCTAAAATCTGGCCACACTTGAAAACAATTGAATACGCAATGTCCAACAAATAAATTCCACCGCAACAATACACACTTTTAAAAGAATTTTTTTAAAAAATAGAGTATTTTCCATATACATTTACATAGTAAAACAATTAGGCATTTTACCTGAAGATGGTCTCTGGTTTGGGATATGAAACTCTTACTGATGTAGTTAAGAAGGTTTCCTTACACGAGGACTACAAAAAGATGTAAGTAGTACATGACTTGTTTACAATTTGAGTCCTTCGAGCACAATAGTGAAATTATTTCATACTTAAGTAATTAGGAAGATTATCTGTAGATCTATTTCTAATTTTTAATGTCAACACCATATTTTCCGGCTTGTAAGGCACTATAAGTGGTAGGATGCACCCTGTAATTAGATAGGTATATTCTGATTAGGAAAAGAATTATTAAGTACTTTTATCATAATTCATAATTATATAAAAGCTACCAATACCAATGCTAATTAAACGAAAACTGCATGACAGTTAATGTAAAAAATAACTATTTTTGCCATTTAATCATCTTGTGAACCCGAAAACTCAGTGTTGCTGCCGTGAAGGTTAGGAAATTTCTCTTTACAGCTCTATCTTCTGATTCCTTGTGTTTTTTCAGTGCACATCTTAAAGAAAATCTATGCGTTTTATGAGCCAAAGAAAATGGTACTTGAAGTTATACATGTTTTATCAGTAAGACATAAAAATAATGTTTCTTTGTAAATTAAATATTTTATTTGATCTTTTCTCAAAACAGAACCTATCTTTTTCGTTTTTTTTTCTTACAGATTTTTTAATGTTCTGCGTATTTTAACATATAACTCCGTCCAGTAACGTACGAAGAAAACTATTCACCAGGAATAAAAATTAGAACACAGGCAAGTGAATCACGATTGAGAATTATCTTGATGCTGACATGGAAGTTTCGTCAAAAGTTTGGCAGTGATGTGAAGTGTGTTCTGGTATAGGGAGATGAGTTAGTTCTGATTTTGAGAAGCAAAGATGGCTGTTAATAGGGTGGTTAGAGTTGTTTTCGGTTCTCCAATGTAGAAGACGGAACATAGCTTAGAGTGTGAGAGATAAATAAGATTGGAAGAAACGCATCTGGCGGTGTGTCGGAAAGAGTACGTCTTGTGATGATGAGATGTTCGAAGATCTGCCTGAGGTAATATATATATAAAACACATGTTCTGCACCGGTGTATATTGAATTTACCCGGTTTGGAGGTAGGGGGTTGTATGACTATTGAATAAAAACAAAAATAAAATGAAAAATATGGCGGAGTAAAACGTGTGTACCAATGAGCGTCTATAAGATAGAAATTGTATAATGCAATAGTATAAGTAGTATTTATGTGAATGTGCAGCTATTACGTGCGGGTTTTACTACCATAGATGGAGTAACTTTGGCAGCAAAATACATATCATTTACCTATTTAATGTATGCATTTTATATTTTTCCATAGTTTTATAATTACCACCCTGAATAAACTGTGTGTGAAGGTGTCATGGTGAATATTAGAGTGTAACAGTGATCATGGGTTGCCAAAGTTCCCCATTCTACAGTTATATGTTTCGTGTCTTTTTGCTCTTGGGCGTTACACGTGTTGTGTATTCGTTGTATAACTTGTGAATGATTTCTAGATTATTTTAGAGTGAAGTGAATTTCCCTATGACCCGGAATATTCATCTGAACCAGGAAATATGGATTAAGTTTACATTTAAGTACTGGAAATGTATACGAAGATTGTGTGTGATTGTTATAATAAATTATTAATAAAAGAAAACATGCAATGGGATCAATTATACTTTTAGTGCATTGTGTTCGTTTATTTCCTGTTGAGTAATATTTAGATATAATATTTGTCTTAGTAATGACTTCAAATGTCCATAAATGTACGTCTTTGATATGTGTTTATATGTGTGACGATTGTTAAATTTTCGTTTGTAATTTATTTATCTGTAAATGTTTCTAACACTAAAATACTAGGAAAAATATAATTATTTTTTATTTGCATTTCATGTATGCTGGTCAGCACTTCTAGTTCGTAGTTTTATTAAAATAAATGTAAACCAGCTCAAGAAATAACAAATACAGACTAAAACTTGCATTTACAATTGGACTCAATCCATATCCAATAAACGGATACATCAATCGACAATATTTAAAGAATGATTTGTATATAAAAGTTGTAACGTTCACTTAATATGAAATACAACTAAATCTTCATATAGCTGTGTTAAATAAAAAGGTGTAACCTTTTATTACAGACAGTTTTATTATAAAAACTACATTGGCAACTGGGTGAATCCATGTCAAATCAACACAGTGATCCAGACTAACCTCTTTGGATTTTCATGATTTTTGGTAGATATGATGCCTTCATGGACTTATGAAAATACCCCAAATTTTATGGTTCTACATTCAACGATTATCGAGATACTAATTTCTAAATATTGCATTTTTGACTAAAAATTGCTACGTATGGAAATCTTTAAATAGCTATACAGCAGCAACCAGTTGAGATGCAGACCTGAAACTTGTCTCATTTGGAAGCTCTTTTGATCAGCTTTAATATGGCATGCCACATGATAGGGGTTATAATGATTTTTTTTTTTTTTCAAAATTTTCTGAAATTTTCAAATTTGAATTTTTCAAAAAGCGACAATTTGAAAATTTTGAAAAAATTCTCATAAGAAACCAGTACTGTCATCTTCCATCAGCAAAAGTTTTATTTTGGGATCTCTATGGGATCAGGTGGAATAAAGCACAGCAAATACCCATGTTAAGCAAAAAAATAGAAAATTTACTGTTATGGTTATAAATATAAATTATATTATGGATGTCATGTGTTTATGCTACTGACGTTTCTTTTTCAATTCTTCTCATTCTCCCTTCTTGTTATGATTTCTTGACAGTAAAATTATTTCTAAAAGAGTATTTACTGTTTTTCTTTGATTTTTTGTTTGGTTCAATAGAGAACGGCGGATCCTGAGTTGTGTAAACCATTTTGAGCTCAGGTCAGTAATTCATGAATAACTATGTTAATGGAAACTGAAACTGATGTCCGAAACTTATTTCAGATTAG
This sequence comes from Lepisma saccharinum, assembly GCA_022664845.1. Taxonomy (NCBI): domain Eukaryota; kingdom Metazoa; phylum Arthropoda; class Insecta; order Zygentoma; family Lepismatidae; genus Lepisma; species Lepisma saccharinum. The sequence goes on from JAGDQP010004265.1 coordinate 13,080, forward strand.
TTTCCTAGAAAAATTACCTAAGTTATAAAGTAAAACTTTTGCTGATGGAAGATGACAGTACTGGCTTCTTATGAGAATTTTTTCAAAATTTTCAAATTGTCGCTTTTTGAAAAATTCAAATTTGAAAATTTCAGAGAAATTTTGAAAAAAAAAAATTTTTTCATCATAACACCTATCATGTGGCATGTCATATTAAAGCTGATCAAAAGAGCTTCCAAATGAGACAAGTTTCAGGTCTGTATCTCAACTGATTGCTGCTGTATAGCTATTTAAAGATTTCCATACGTAGCAATTTTTAGTCAAAAATGCAATATTTAAAAATTAATATCTCGATAACCGTTGAATGTAGAACCATAAAATTTGGGGCATTTTCATAAGTCCATGAAGGCATTATATCTACCAAAAATCATGAAAATCCAAAGAGGTCAGTCTGAATTTTTCTCAAAATTGTGTTGATTTGACATGGATTCACTCAACTTTCATTACTTGTCACTTTTCTTTTTACTCTTTTGAGAATCGGGTAAAAACTGAAAGACTTGAACTAAGTGCCAGTTAATGTATATACCTTTGTTTTCATTCTAATATCCCTTTCCTGGGTTGGTCGTGTGAAAATGAAAGTCGATGAGTATCGCAAATTTAAGTACAATTAATTGCAAGAGAGAAGTCTACGTAGTTGAAGTAAATTATTATTTTGTTATAAGAACTAACATAAAGACTGAACTTCCAGTTGCTAAAGATATAATAATAGCTGAGCAAAGCAAATACGTTTTATTTAAAAACTAAAAACATGGAACGGTTTCGCCAACTAACAAACAACTTGGCTTCATCAGATACACTCTGCCGTTCCATGTTTTTAGTTTTTAAATAAAACGTATTTGCTTTGCGCAGCTATTATTTTATTTTATCTTGAGTTTATAAAAGCAAGGCTTTGGTATGGAAAATATCATAATTGCTCAAGTTAACGAATCTTATTTATGGATTACGAAAACATATCAAAATTCAATTAGATGTTTATACTTATTGTGCACAGGTATTAAAATCCTTGTCAGTGCAAACGAAACTGATATTAAGATTGCATTTGCATTTGTTTAAGTTAACGAATATTATGCTTCACGGAAACTTATCAGCAATGAAGACTTAATTATTTTTTTTCAAGTTTACGAATCTTTATTTTTACGTAAATTCTTCAGCAAGGTTAATGACTTATGTCCACAGAAATTAAAACGCTTGGCCTTGACATTGATAATATATGGCATAAAAACTCACCTTCCATTTACTCCAGTTAACCAATTTGTTTTAGGGAAACTTGTCTAGTTCCAGTCCAGTTCTGCCTAAAGCAATGGATAATTATTTAACGCAATTTAAATATTAATTAATCCCAAAAGGCGCAGATAGTGATGTATATTTAATAGCATGTGAGTGCAATAGCCGTTATATAGACCAAACCAAACGTAACCTTCGGACTGAGTTCAAACAACAAAATTTAGATACCGAGTATGAATTACACATGCGACACAATTAATTAATTCTTTACTACTATCTATAACCTTAACCTTATGTTACCACTTGTTCAAGGTCCTTTACGATACATTTTGTTACGCTTACGGATGAGCGATTCCCTTGGCAAAACTTTTTGCTTCCGCCATTGTCACGCTGTGTTATTATCGATTTAAAATTTGTAAAACATTTTTAGTACCTCTTTAGGGCCTGCAGTTTCATTTCCTTTTTCTCAATCCTTACTTTATTTTGTACCCGATGGTGTGTCGTTTGTTGGAAGATTTGCTGTGTGAAAAGTAATCCTCTTATGGTTTACAGAAAGTTCAGTAAAATTTAACTGGGTCTGAGCTACAATTGAAAACTTTAATTTGACCAGAATGCTACCTTTGTGGCTTCATTCTTTGTAACAAATAAAGAGCTAGTCGAAACAGTTGATTAGTAATAGGTTCACTTCTTTCACAGGTGGTACGACATACTTGGCCAAATATCTCACCATTGTGATTTGATTTCTTATCGTAATTTCCTACATTATTAGGTTCATAGTTTTATTGAAGGTACTGAGAGTAGATACGGTAACATTTTTCAATACGTACCGTTACTTTTCGGCCTGAGAAATAGATGCCTAAAAGGCTTAAATTCAAACGTTCCGTTACAAGTATGAGTTGCGACACTACGTAGAAGGATGGATTCAAAATCATTATTGCTCCTGAAAATATAGGTCAAATAGTACATAATCAGAACGTGCACTATTATCCACTTTGTATTAGAATTATATCAAAAGTATTTCTACACATTTTTTATGCATATATTATTGAAGAACTGTAGAAACGATTAGTTTGCCCTATAGCATGTACTTACTGTATGTGGTGCAAAAGTACAGAATTAAATTCATAGATGTTAAAGTACACTCGTTCATTGCATACCCGACACAAGACACTATCAAAATGAGTACGTTCATTGCATACTTTGTAATTTCTTTTGACAGAAGAGAAACAGAGTAACAGGTCTTTATTTTCATGCAATTCAATATACTTGAAAAGTCCATATGCTCTTTTCTAAGCGTAATGATCAAAGACCATGTTACTACATGAACGTTCAATCAGTTTTTAATAAATAGTACCGACAAGACTAGAAAATCACGCAGATAGAAATGCGTTCATCATTCTGTACATAAGAGTTAATATTTTAAAGCGCTTTGAAACACCTCATAAGCTAAAATATAAGTTCACAGTAAGTGGTTTTATGCCCTTGTACAATGACTTGACAGGCACATTTTTTCAAAGACAATTTTAATTGCATTAAATCAGACTAGTATTAGTGAAAATAGTATTTTGGGGGTACTTCTTTAGGAATTTAATAAGTTTATTACCGTAAAGGGCTTTAATTTTAAGTTTCCGTACCTTGCTTTATGGCGTATGGAACTCGCAAGTTCATCGCCGCAGTAAAAACATTCGCCATTGGATTCTATCCTGGGTAACATCAAGCCAGTTTTCATCACGAACACCTACTTCTCGAAGATCTCTGCTAATATTGTTCTCCCAACCACGTCTCGGTCTTCCCAATGGCCTCCTTCCAACCAGGATAGAATGTAATCTTCGTTTCCCCATCCGAGCTACATGGCCTGCCCACCTTAGTCGTACCATACATAATAATATAATACATACTGTGAGAAAAAAAAAAATTCATCACTGTTAAGACATTTGTACATTTACGAAAGAAGGGTTTTGTGGTAATGTTGCATTTAAGTAACTTATCTTTATGGATCAAACAAGTAGCTATGCCTAAGCCCTTCACATGTCTGAGTGATAAATATGACTGGATTAGGTATAGCTAGCTGTCTGGCCCATAACTGTAGGTTAAATAAAAATTAAATATTGTCCCGGAATATTTCTTTTCTTTTATTCTTGATTGTACAACGGAAAACTTAATCATTACCGTATAACCTGCACGTCAACGCATCCTGCGTGCTATTCTTACACAGAATGTTGTCCAATAGTAGCTTCTTATCAGCTGATACACTTTCATTAAAATTACTAAGGAAAAAAAATACGTATAATGTAACAGTCCCGGTATTCCTTCATCAGACAAAATACGGTTGATGAAAATTACATAAGTAGAACATTACAAAAGCACTGGAAACTTCTTTCTTTTGAGTCCTACCATTAGAGAGCTGTTCCAATTAAACAATCACGTTTAGAAACTTGTCTCCTCCAATCACAACTCGGATTTAATTAAAAATTCACTTTTCGCGTAAAACTATGACCCAAAGCTTTTAAAATTTTATACGTGCGGTCTAACGTGAACAAATATAAAGTAAACACCTCTCTAATGAAAAATGCATTGACAAGTTACTAACAACTAAAATAGGAAAAGAAATCATAAAGTTAATCTAATTTGTCTATAAGTTTTTACTCTTCCGTCCGTCTTTACTTTCTTCTTTCTCTAGTATTTCTTAGCTAATAGATTAAACTAGATTTCAGTTGAAGACCATAGGAAAAGAACGTGCTATGTCCACTTTATTGAGAGCGTTCAAAAGTCCAGAATTAGTATTGCTTATAGTTGCACATCAAATAAAGATTCGCTTGTAGCAGACGGACTAACTATCTTCATGCATGACTTGCTTGTTAAAAATGCCTTTTAAAGAGCTAACTGATGGACGCTCTTATCTCTCAATTTCGTCGTAAATGGAGCAAGCACGTTCTTTTCCTGCGGTCTTCAATTGCTAGCCTTCTCACCCTCTTCTTCTTTTCTCCTTGTTTCTTCACACTTCCTTCTGAGCTTGCTTTCTTTTTCTTCTAACCCTAATGTCCCTTCCCAATCAGTCTCATGTGTATTTTAATATCGCAGTTCTTTCCCGTTTTAATCTTACGTTTCTTCGGTGCACCATCTCAAACATTTTGCAAAGTACTTTGTCCTCCACAGCACTTTGATCTTTCAATTTACGAAGTTTTTTCTTTGTTCTGATTATGTCAATCATCATACTTCCTCCTTTCTACAGCTTTTGATTCTCTTCTTCAAAATCATCTTAATTTTCTTCGTTAATCTTCCTCCACTCTTCCATGTCATACCAATTTGTCATCCATCATATCTTGTTCTCTTTAATTTTTAATTGACTCCTTTGGCTGAAAAGTACACTTTTAATTGGCTAAGTTAACTTGGTTGAAAAGTAAACTTTTTAAGTAGCTGACTATTCTGAGAACTACATTTTAGTTCTGGGCTTTACGTGAAAGTGAGAAATTAATCATTTACCTGCGTCCTTTCACTTTAATAAAAGCAGTATTAACTACCGTAATATATACTATGTTTCGACTTAGTTATTTTACTAGTGTATTAAGTTTATTGAAACCAGCGTCCACGTCTGTCCATTTCAGCGTTATAGTCCCCTGTTGTTAATCCAAAAAGGCATTTTAACTATCCTAAATATCTTTCTAGAATCAGTTTGTTTGAATTACTGTTTATTTGATCTTTTCCGTCCTATGAATGTACTTGGTCTTGTTCTTGTAATTTCAAAGATGTATAAGCTTTTAACCCAAGGGTCTATAACACTGAAATGGATAGTCATTTCTTGCACTGAAACTTCCTTGCACCAAGATTTGATGAACCTAGCTTTCTGCAGAAACACAGAAGAAATTCAATCAAATTTCTTATCATTTTACTAAACTACTTCACTTTCGCATACCTGCATGTTTTATTTTCGATTTTTACACAGCTTAAAATTACCAATAATGGCAGCTTAAAATTACCTTCACTTTAAAGGAAGATCTATATTGAACTTAGACTAAGGTGCAAGCAACGATAAACAGTGCTCAAAGTGGGTTAGAAAAGATAAGGGAACTGTTGCAGAAGTGGGGTTGAAAAGCTAAAGGCCGCTTTAGACGATACAATTTCTCGTACGATGAATCTTAGCGAAAGCAGTGTGCCAGCGTAAAAAGAAAAAAGTTACAAATTTATATCATAGCATCTTGCTCTATTGTAGCATTCTTGCTTTCACACTCTGGCACTACTGCTAATCGTAAGATTCATCGTAGCATAAATGCTGTCGTCTAAAGTGGCCTTAAGGGTGTGGTTGCACCTAGTGGCGGCGATTTCATATTGAAAGTAAAGACAGCGAGCTCCTCGTGCCTCCTCCCACTTCGAGCACTGACAATAAACATTATATATATATATATATATATATATATATATGTGTGTGTGTGTGTGTGTGTGTGTGTGTGCGTGTGCGTGTGCAGTGGGTTTAATAATTCCCTTTATCTTTAGAATTTTAGAATAGAAAGAATCAATGATTTTTCGCTGTTGTTTTGCAAGCGCGTGAGGGAGATACGTAAAAATTGAGTACGGCTAAGTGTATTAATATTTGACAAACGTTTCGTTGTATTTCATAGCAACTACTAGAAAGCTATATTTTGCTCATGGGAAATCAATGGTGGAAATCCTCATAGACAGATAAAACTGTGAAGATGACCAAATATTGCTAGAAGCAATTTAGTAATAGATTTCGCGTGTTCTAGAACCTGGCACACCGTAGGGAACACAGTCAATCCGACGTAAATGCGCCACTTACCATTTCGTACGAGGTGCATACCGACAACAATCTATGCTACTACTTGAATAACAAAAACTGTTCAGGGGTGTCTGCTAGTGTGTCAGGGTGCGGTCGCGATTGGTTAGTTGGGCCTATCTAGGTCTTAGAATGCAGGAAATATAGTACTATTATAAATTGCTTCCAGCAATATTTGGTTCATTTTCACAGTTTTACCTGTCTGAGCATTCAAACATCAATTTTTCCGTAAGAAAAATATGGATTTCGCACTTTTTGCTACGAAAAACAACGAAACGTTTGTGAAATATATATATATGTACTTAGCCTTATTCAATTTTTACACATCTCTCTCACGTACTTGTGTAATTACAGCGAAAAACATAAATTCTTCCTTTCCCAAAATTGGAAAGAAAAGAGAACAGGAGTTACGGAACTCATATATATAGCCTAAGTCTTTCTTTGAGAGAGAATTATCACGAGGAATCACACTTTACAGTTTTTCACTTCTTCATACGTCGAAATATGGCGCGGACTGTTAGAACGCACGAATAAGAACTCCAATATTAAAAGCAACTTTAAGTGCGTTAGCTGTAACATGAAGTTAAAGAATGACATTTTCGTAATCACAAAGAATAGGATATTTTTCTATTGTAATAAAAAGAGTGGAAATGTCCATTGTGCCTTACGTCATTATTTATTAAGATATTACGTCATTTATAACGATAATGCGCTAATCTGTGTCCCTCGTGCTACAAAACTACTGATGCTTCAACATTTGTTTCGGTGTGAGAAATCTAGTTCTCAATTTATTATCATCACTTTTAAATACTCTGCATTTGAGTTGCTGCTGCCTTAGGAGTAGAGCTGTGCAAGGAGCGGATTTCCAGCGCTCGAAATGCAAAGTCCCAAGCAGTCACGCTCGAAACGTGGAAGAACTGGAAAAAAAATCCACTTCGAACGTGAATAAGTTTCGAGTGCAGACATTTTTTCGAGCGCTCGAACTGTTCGAGCGAGTTCCTGCTCGAATCATGTCATCAGATTACATTTCTCTTGTAACTGGTTAAAGGAGATTCAGTGTTGCCAACCAACCAAATAATAATAGTGCGTTATCTAACAAACATTTATAGGCTTCCACTTTTGAACTGGGATATGATATGGCCGCGATTTGACCCATATATAGGGGAGTTGGTCAAAATAAGGAAAATCCACAATTTTCAACATATCTCAACAAAACTCGGCACAACCTTCTAATTTGACAAGACGAACAACATAGAGTATATCCGAAACCAAAATTTTGACATATATATACGAACGTTGGTCAAGATATCGCAAATCCACGATTTTCAACATATCTCAACAAAACTTTGTACAACTTCCTAATTTGACAAGACGAACAACATATTAGCAACAGTTTACATATATTTTGGTATTACCGTTTATTAAGTGTTTTTCAGTTTAAGAAACATCACACACACTAATTTACTATACTTGATTGGTTGATACGTGGCGCTATTTATCGGCCTTTTTTATTACCACTGCTACCTCGGCTGGGCTGGCTGAACACCTTGTTGCATTGGCGCTGGCTTGCAGGGAAATATTTTGCACTGGATGAGCATATAACAGGCGGGATGTAACCGGGATCGGAACCCATTCGAGAGCCATATATAACATGGCTTTTTTTTCTGGCACATCACGAACATATTCCACAGGAGTGTAATGCATTGAGGTGCTTCCATGTATAATTATATCCCATCAGCAATAACATATGAACTATCTTTGCGGGGATTTAGCAAGAAGTTAAAAGAGTATTTACTTACCCATTACTTTTATTCTGTAAATGAATATTTGGATCAATGTAGAATCTAGTAGTTATTAAGACGGGATTTTGTGTTTATATATATTCTAACATTTGCAAGTATAATTTATGTATAATATAAATAATATCAAATATATTATTTATATCAAATGTATAGTTCACAGTTACCTTGAGTAACTGTGAACTATATGTAATTGTCTTGTCTCATTGTTTAGACAAATCCCATATCATGTAACATGATCAGTGGATGAATAAATTCAATTCAATTCATGGATAAAGTTTGGCTTACGTCCCGCCTGTTACATGCGCATCCAGTGTGAAATGTTTCACTGCAAGCTAGCACCAATGCAGAAAAAGAATAAAGCCAGCCCAGCCAATGTAGCAGTTGTAGTAAAATAAAGACCCAGAGATGGCAGCACGTATCAATTAGTCAAGTATAGTGGATTAGTGTGTGTGATATTTCTTAAACTGATAGACATTTAATGGACGGTAATACCAATATAAATATATGAAGTGTTGCTAATAAGAGACATAGTTTATGAGTGTTATTGTAAATATATGTAAGTAAAAGTGTATGTATTGTAGTAATTTATTAACCGCCACACCATGTAGTGGGAAGCAGTGGTTGTCGCACCATCATCTGAACCTAGCTTAACTCTGATTGGTTACCTTTTCTGCGAGGATATTGTGTTTCATACGCACAATTGAGATTGACGTCACTTTACGTTGGAAGTTATTCAGAGTTCTTTGAACACTAAAAAAGCCATCAGGCTTCTGGTATATGCTCCAGATTAAATAAGCATACCAACTTACTTGTACGCTGGGTGCAGACTACTAGTTCAAAAACAATTAACTACTTACTTTTTTCTACGATGGGTGCAGACCACCAGTTGAAAAACGGTACTTGGATTAAATTAAGTTATTAGACTGCTTCATTGGTTACGACATAGCCAAAGTTTCATGGTTTTTGGTTAAAGGTATACGGGTCCTCTCTCCGACTGACGACATAAGCAATTCCTACGGTTTTGATTTTGGTAAACGACTTGGCAACGGATAAAGGCTCACAATGCACAACCTACCACCAGCAGTGACTCGAGTGACTAAGACCGGAGCAAAAGTACAAGCAAAAGAACGACGCCGTCGGCAAGAATTTCCTATTGATAAAACTACACCGGAGCAAAAGCGTACTAGGTCACGATCTCCAATATCAGAACCAACTCTGTCGCGCTCATCATCAGAAACGTCTATGGAAACTGCTACTGTCGACGAGCAATCGACCAGCACTATTAACTCAGATTCAGTCAATCAAATTCAAACAGATAATACTGCACATCATGCATCTTCCTCAGAACAAAATCCGAAACCCGACAGCTCTGGAAAGTACAACTTCTTCTTAAAAAACTACGATCAAAAATTCAAAACATCTAAATAGGTTCTCGAACAACTAACGAAATAGGTGCCACGAACAGACGTACATGAAATCATATTCACTAGAAATGGCATAATATTAAAATCTAAAAATCCAGAACTGAACAGGCAAATCCGTAATAAGGCTACATACGATATATTCGGTAAATCAGCTACAATGGAAGCTCTATCAACTGCTCGAAAGACTAGAAAAGCACCACCAACTAGGAACCCTCCCATGTTATCAGTAGTAATCGAAGGCGTTGACCCCAACTGGTCCGACGAAGAAATTCGTAACGAACTCCATACTGTGGACGTGCCTTCGCATACTCTTCAGGGACGTCCCCACATATCTAGTAAGAGTCATTACAGCCAACCAACAAATCATTGATCATCTTCTCGAGGAGGGGGCGTATATATACCGAAGAAGGCACAGGGTAGAACCATCGGAACACCAAACCACCTATGCCAGTAAGATGCGAGACGTGTCAGACCTACAACGAGCATACTACGGCGAACTGCCCTAACACGCCCAAGTGCGGTTACTGCAGTCAGGCTCACGCAACAAGGAGTTATCCGAACGACAAGGAAAAACCATATGTGCAACATGTACGGAGGAACATGCTTCTTACAGTGCAAAATGCAAGGCCAAGCCAGCTGCTAACCTCACCACACCTGAACTAGTAGTACCAGTTAGAACACCCGATGCGCCAGTAAATAACTTGCTACAAGAATCAGTAACTGTCGAGGACATTATACGTTTTTTCTGTCTGACGCTGCAAAATGTCCACCCATTTATGCGACAACACATACTGCAGCAAATCAATTACACAACGAAACTAATGTACAAGCTCATAACATATTAAGGGCCACACGTACATTTTAAGATAAATCCCATACCACAAAACTAACAGGATGAATAAAACAAACGTTCTAAGTCTACATCTGAACATCCAATCGCACCCCACTCGAAAATATATTTTACCGAACATTATCCTAGATCACAAAATAAAATGTTTCACGATGAATGAAACATATCTAAAGCCAAAAACGAAGCCTACATACCAGGATATACAGTTATAAAAGACTGGCCCCGGGACTCGCGGACCACCGGGAGCGCGAGTAAACGGTGGCACAGATCCATAATAAAATAACACACAGGGTCATTAATCCGACATTCCCGAACAACGTACCAGAACACAACATCAGCACAATTTACCTGCAATGGAGAGCTATTACGATAGCTACAATTTATGTACGACCAAGAGCACCAATACCATATAACTTCTTCACCCATATTGATACAAACTTCAGGCACTATATTATCATGGTGGACATAAATAGCAGCCGCACCAAAGGAGTAAAACGGATATTCCAAGAACTTATAAACCTAAACACCCAGGGTGAGATCTGCGAAATACCCCGTGCAACCCAACCAATAAGCAACACCACACCTGACGTCATAATAACTTCCTCATCACTTACTCCACATCTCAAAATAACAGTACTCGACTCAATAGGGAGTGACCATGACCCAGTAAAACTTGACAAACCTACCTAGACGCCACAACCCAGCAACAACAACAGTTAAATGTAAGATCCTAAACTACAGCAAAGCAAATTGGGAGAAATATCACAAAGATCTACAAGAAAGCTGCGGCCAAATACTAACGCCACATGATCTAGCCAATATGGATCAATCACAAAACTCACAAGAGCAATTCAACGTAGCAGTGAAGTAAACATCCCTACCACAACTACAGATCCGTACAAGCCTAAACTACCGCCACACTATCTAACCATAATTCAACTTTCACGTAGAGCCTATCGAGAATACTTACGAGATCAATTGAAGCATTGCGATTACATAGACAATACCTCAGAATGGTTCAGAACTACATCAAAGCATATAAACTACGGGCATGGATCCACACTGTCAACAAACTTGAGGATCAGAGAAGTCCAATAAAATTCTGGAGGCATTTCAACCGCCTCATCGACAAAACAAACACAGCCAGATATCCCATCCTGACACATAACTCAGTCCAAGTACTGACGCTAACAAAGCCAATATATTCGCAGATAGCTTACAAACAGTGTTTACACCTGAGACGAACTACCAACCAGCTACGCGATCCTCTCGCAGAATAGAGCAAAAAAGCCGATCCACAACTAACTCTCCTTAAAATCAGCTCAGAACATTCACTGAACGAGAATCACCCATTAACCAAACAAATAACAACTCAGCACATTATTGGCACGAAACATAACAAGAATACTGCTCCTGGTCTTGACAATATCACATACCGACACATCAAAGAAGCACCTATTAGCAGCTTCTAGCCACCATATATAACTTTGTACTCCGCACCCGAAATTATCCCACTGAGTGGAAGGTCTCCAAAGTGCTGACGATCCCAAAGCCAGACAGAGATCCAACTGGCCCGAAATCATATCGGCCAATACAGCTCACCTCCAAACTAAGAAAGATACTGGAAAGAATACTAGTGCGAAGACTCCACATCCATCTCCATAGATATGATCTGATACCATTTCACCAGGCTGGATTCCGACCGAACCACAGTGTGGAAGATAACTTACTAAGACTAGCAACAATCATTATAGCACCAACCAGCCTTCATGCCTTCTACTGTTCGACTGAGAAAAGGCATTTGACCAAGTCTGGAATACAGGTTTCATTTATAAACTGTATAACTTCCGTCTTCCACTAGCATATATACGACTAATCTACCATTTATTGAAAAACCGTATGGCATATGTGACAATTAACAATAGCTTATCAAACCCAATTTTCCTGCACATAGGAGTACCCCAAGGATCCGCTTTGTCTCCACTACTATACATCTTGTACGTGGCAGACATGCCCATGCCGCAGTCCCCAGTACATACATTCACTTTTGCCGATGACAGCCTTCCTTGCCTGTGGCACAAGCATCCAACAGATAAATCGGATTCTACAACAAGGAATAGAAGCTTTCTACAAATGGTGTGACAAATGGCTCCTCAAAATCAATGCTCTTAAAACTCAGGCACTAGTAACCCAGCTACCAAAAACCAAGTCATGAGTACGTCGTAATCCTGCAAAACTTGAACTAAACATAAACCATACACCCATCAGACCAAACACATCGGCGAAATACCTGCTAGTTATCTTCGACAAACAACTCAACTGGAAGGCTCATATGCAACATATCAAAACCAAATGCAGCAAAGGCTTAACAGTTCTAAAAAGACTCGCAGGCAATACCAGGGAACTAAAACCAGATACCATATTGAACACATATAAAGTATTCCTAAGACCATACTTCACATACGGCACATAGCCTGGATTTCAGCTAACAATGATTTCTATAACCGATTACGAATCCTGGAACGACATGCACTGCGCCTGGCTTTCCGGATCAAACTACCGAGTCCAACCCTGCAGCTATATGAACGAATCACCTTTCCGCATATAACAGCACATCCAGAAAAACTGCGACTACAATGTATCACCAAACGCTGGACTGCTGCCCATTCAGCTTTGCTGGGCACAATCCTTGTCGATGCAGTACAAGACTGCCAACCCAGACATCAACATGCACCTTTACAGCATTTTCTTGAACTGTACCACATTAATAACGTACACGAGGAAGCCTACATGTCCTCAACAGATACCCGCCACCCGAGCATACAGTAGCAATCTACCCGTCCACCGTGGAATAAACGTATTCTCTTAAACCCAATACATAGAATAGCCAGGCCTTAAACATCCTAGAATAAATAGAAATTCACAACGATCATAATATCAAGATAGATATAATATTAAAAGCACAACCGAAGAGACGGCGAAACCGTCTGGGGAAGACGTAATAAACAAAAACAAACAAATTGGCACACCAGAAGCAAAGTCACTGGGGAGGAAACTTATTTCCTTCCACAGAATGAACTAAAACCAAACCAATTGGGGAGAAAACTCCTTTCCTCCCACAAGAACAAGAACTATGATTTGATTGCATATGTAAATAGATGCCCTAATAAAAAACTATGTTTTTGATATCTCAAAGCTAAGTGTTTCAGTGAAAATTATCTGGTGGAGATCGCAGTGCCTGTGAACTTCCACATAGGTATAACACTTGGCGGAGGGGTGGCGCTCTCTCTCACCGGACTGTTGGAAGTCTCCACGGCATCCCACTGGGTAAATATTAAAAAAGTACTTTGATTTGCCTCCCACATACTGAAAGCTCACAAGTGTGATCCGGCAGTTGCGCATACCTGCTATCAAAAAGTAACAAACGGGTTGCGGCCTAAAAGTAAATGCAGTATTAGGTCACTACGCCAATATGGTCGGTTGTGCAGTGACCTGATACTTGCATAACCGCCCGTACTTGTGTAGTGACCGAATACTTTATTTATTTTTAGGCTCCGACCCCCCCGTTATTTTTTGATAGCAGGTTAGCGCAACTGCAGGGGTTGCACTTGTGAGCTTTTACTATGTGGTAGGTACATTAAAGTACCTCCTCCAATATTCACTCAGTGGGAGGCCATTGAAGCCTTCACCAGTCCCATGGGAGAGAGTGCATTCCCTCCGCCAAGTGTTATACCTGTGTGGGAGTCCACAGACACTGCGATCTCCCCAAGCTCGTGGGAGGATGGGACTTTCTCCACCAGATAATTTTCACTGAAACACTCAGCTTCTAGATATCAAAAACATGATTCTTTAGTAGGGCATCAATTTACATATCCAACCAAATCAGAGCTTTTGTTGTTGTGGAAGGAAAGGAGTTTCCTCCCCAATTGGTTTGGTTTTGCTGTGACCATTTTTTTTCTTCCTTAGCCATGTTGATAACATGGCTAATACCGACTGAGAGGGTTACACCCTCTGTTGGGGAAGAGATTTCACTTTATTATTCTGTTTTTTTTATTGTCGTTGGTCGAAGAGATTGAACTTTGTTAACTTATCTAGCTTTGTAGGTTACTTACTTTTGGGTTTATGGTTCTGTGGCGGCCTAAAAGTTCGTTTGTATACACATTTGTATGGCTAATTGGGACTGGTCTTCCGTTCTTTGGGCGCTTCTGTTTGATGAGAAATTCACTTAGTTCCTAAGTGGTTCTTTGCGTGTGATGGTATGATATACTCTGGTGGTTGCGGATCGATGAAAGCTGTGAGGTATGGTATTTCTGGGTGATTATCTGGGAGAGTGAAGAGATATAGACTGAATAGTAGGCGTAATGGGCGAGGTACAAAAGCTGTGGTTGGTATTTTGTAGGTTGCGTCTTGATGCATACTATCAAGAAGGAATGGATGGTAGGTTTCGTATCTGTTGGTTATAAATCGTATTCTTAATAACAACACTTTGCACAACTTCATAATTTGACAAAACGACTAACATAGAGTACGTCAGAAAACAAAATTTTGACCCATATATACGAGGGTTGGTCAAAGTATTGCAAATTCACAATTTTCAACATATCTCAACAGTGTTTACTAACTCTAAGCCGACATGGTAGAAGCCTCTGACCATCCACTACTAAGTCGACATTATAAAGCACCTTTGGCAGCAGTCGATCTTGAACCGCCAGTGGTGCGACAGCGTCAGTGGTGTTTGCTTATGGAGTAGAAAACGCCTGTCGTTCAACTGGTCAGCTGTGGAAATAAATGTTCAGATTTCATTTAAAACTATGTCAACCTGTTTACTAACTGATTTGGATACATCCGCACTCTATTGCAGCGTTTATATAGCGTAATCTTGTCTTACCTAACCTAAGAAGAACCTATGTTTCCTTTAAACTTACCTTCAATTGTATACGGACATGCAAAGTGTACTGAAAATTGGCCAGCGATATGGATTTAATCTAAATTGTAAAATCCCTATATATACAGGGTGGCTCATACCATTTGGCAACTAGAAGACCCAATTGATAGTCAAAATTAACATGGTGAAGTGGGTTTTCGGGAATTTTGGATGTTGTAACTCAAAGGGAATAGTAAATAAAGGTTTAAAATTAAAATGAAATACTAAATGGAATATGCGGAATGAAACTGTGAAATTTTAGAAAACAAGGGCGTCCCGGGAGTAGTGACGGAGGGCAACTGCAAAATTTTGAATAGAAACCATTGTTGATTTTACTTTCTTTGAAACAAACATGAAATTTTGAACAATTTTCAGAGGAAACATTGTTTGATATCTCGTAACTTTTGGCAATTGCAAGAGTTAATTTTTAGGTCAACAGTTAACTTACGAATAAGGTCTTGTAACTGAAGTTATTTAAAAAATGTTTTCTCTGAAAGTTGTTCTAAATTTCATGTTTGTTTTAAATAAATCAAATCGACCATTGTTCCTATTTAAAATTTTGAAGTTGCCCCTCCATAATAGTATTCCTGGGACACCGCCCTGTTTTTGAAAATTTTACCGCATGATTCTATACATCCCATTTAGTATTTCACTTTATTTGGAATCTTTATTTACTATTCCTTTTGAGTTACAGTTGCTAAACAATATAAGCTATCGAAAAGTATTTCCTCTAAAAGTTGTTCAAAATTAAGCGCTTGGTTCAATTGGGCAAAATGAATCCCTGTTGACATCTAAAATTTTGAAATTGCCCCTCGTAGAGGTATTCTCGAGACGCCCCTGATTTCAGAAGCATCACCGTGTGATTACTCACATACAAATTGGTATGAACATTTTTTGTTTCAAAGATTTCTGTGCACTATGGCCCTGTTACGGATTTCCAGAAGCACCCTGTATAGGGTGATTTGAAATCAACATAAATACGATCTTTCTGAAGTCAAACGAGGAATCTACATTATTTTTCCAGTGGAGTGGAGCAGCATTATTTTTTTCAAATCCTGAGCATATAGGATACTTTTAATAGTGTCTTTCAATTTTCAAATAATTAAGTCTTGAAAAGTTAGATGGAGTACTTGCCATATATATATATATATATATATATGGCAAAATTTTGGAATCAGGTATAAAAAGTACGGTCTTTCCCAATGACGAAGTTTCGCAAAGTTCTGTGGTGGTATGTCTAACGGCGTGGACTTGCATTTTGTACAAACTCTTTTTCCTGGCATAGACGTAACACCAGATTGACGTCTCTATCTCCAGAACACGAATATTAACACGTTTCTTTAAAGAAACATCTTTCATTTTCCTATATGATCAATTTACCCTTATTTTCTAAACATAAGAGTTAACTTTAGACGTCTTTAGTTTTAAAAAAAAGTACTATGGTTTCTAATTTCTTCAAAAATACATTTTTCTTGTTTCGGTGTGAGGAATTCGCCATTCTATTTATGGCCATTATTTCTAAATTACTCTGTACATAGGAAATAGGCACACTGGTACAGTGATGAAAAATCATACCGTTGGAAAGTCTCCATCCAACTAGATGTGAGTTCTTTATCTGATAAGGAACTAACCACAAATTGTGTGGGTTTTAAAAAATTCACATAATTTTCACGTTTTGTTCTGCCGCCTTCTTGGATTCCAAATTTAACAATTTAAGACTCGGAGTTAAACTTTGCACCCACTGAACTTCAGTTTTGTAACTACACGAGGATTATCTTGTTTCGAGCTGCCGCCGAAATTATCACGTACGAGTTTTACACATTATTATATTTTGGGCTGCCGCCCATATCGTTTTAAATATTAACGTTTCTGACATTTGAATTGTACTTAGCACCCCCCTTAAAACTCCCACGTATGAATTTTCACAAAAATTTTATTCTTAACAATTATGATATTTCGGGCGTTCATATTTTTTATTTTAAATTTTAACATTCTTGTTCTAAAAATCGAAATTAAAGCCCTTTTAAACCCATAAGTATGCCCTGTATTACAAAAGGTTGTCCAAATACTGAAAAATAGCGCGCATGGATGAATAACCGTTAGTAATTGGATACTTTGGAAAATGTTTATTTACAACGTTCGGACAGCAACAAGTTTTCGTTTAATCAGTTCGTTGCAGTTTTCCAACCAACCAAAGTTGAAAACATTTTGATATGCATAGGGGAATTTGTTAGTTAGAAATTGGGCGACATCGACTACGTTGGGCCAACCGTTTTACAACGGAAAATCAACGTTGGCCAAAATACTAGCGAGAAGTTCACAAAAATCCGATGATCTTTTAAATATGAAATTTCGGGATACCGTCATCTTGGATTTGAATATTGAACATTGTTTCCCTTGAAATTGAAGATCACTTACCTAGTTATAAAAAAATCACGAAAATCATATGAATTTCTAAAATATTACATTTCGCGCTTCTGCCATCATAGTTTTTAAAGTTCAACAATTTTTGCTTCGGAAATGATCTCAGCACTGCTTCAAACCCCACATATGAAATTTCACGAAACTCTGATGATATTTAACAGTTATAACATTTCGCGCGGCCGCCATCGTCGATTTCAAAGTTTAATAATTTCAGCTTCGGAATTGAATTTAGCACCCCTTTAACTCCCACAAATGAAACTTAAGGAAAATCTTATGATTTTTAACAATTATGACATTACGCGCTGCCGCCATCTTGGATTTCAAGTTCAACAATTTTACCTTCGGAATTGAACTCATCACTCCTTCATCCCCCCCACATTTAAAGCCCACGAAATTCTGATGATTTTAACAATTATGACATTCCGCGCTTCCGTCATCTTGGATTTCAAAATTGTATACTTTTAGCCTCGGAAATGAACTCAGGGCCCCTTCAAACTCCCACATATAAAATTTCATAAAAATATGATGATATTTCACAATTATGACATTTCGCGCTGGTGCCATCTGAGATTTCAAGGTTCCATAAATTCAGCACCCCTTCAAACATATGGAATATAACGAAAATCTTATTATTTTTTACAATAATGATGTTTCATGTGGCTTCCGTCTTGGATTGGAAATTTCAACGTTTGTAGGCTAGGAATTGTAGGAGCTCCCAGGAATGTTGATATTAAAGTACCTGTGGAATTACGACTTTTTTTTTACGTAATTAGTTATCTGTTGTATTAAAGCTTTAACGGAGTGGAGGGGAATATTCCAGGACTTTCGAGCGAGCAGATTTTGTTCGATCACATTCTGCTTGCTCGAAAAACTATTTTTGTGTTTCAAGCGCTCGAAATCGCTCCTTGCACACCTCTACTTAGAAGGATGTTATTTTTGTTAATCGCAGCTTCGATGTACCAAATCGGGGAAAAGAATGACCAAAATTTCGCCAATAAGTTTAAGATCACTACATAGTTGTCGCTATTGTACATTTACTAAAACATATTACATAAACAATTTATTTTACCTCATGGGAGACAGTACGAAAATATCTGAAACTTACTTAGCGTTCGCCGTCACCAAAAGTAGCATTAATGAATCCCAATCTATTTCAAAGCTACTTCAACTTCTTCGTCGGAGGAGTACGCCAAAAGAACGACTTATAAAGATACAAAAAAATTAAAGCCATAGCAGTAGAAAAAGCAACACAGAATTGAAAAGAAAATGAAAATGCGTCTTTGTAAACGATCGGTTTAAAATTTAGAAATTTCGGGAACACCTTGGAACGCAAATAGGATTTAAGAAATGAAATTGTTAATGACAGTAATATGAAGGTGGACGTACTTTAAGTGGAGGAAACAGCCAGACACTTGAATATGCGAATTAACAAAGCAGTCACCTTACACACACAGTCACACAACACCTATTTTTTATCGCTTTCCGTGTTGCTATAATACATATTCTACGCTGAACACAGTCCACCTGTGGGAAAGATTCACAGTTTTATCACAAAATGAAACTTGTCCTAAACTTCAGTAACTCTTAGTCCCCCATCATCCTCCATTGCCCGGCGTTTGTACAGGATGGCCAGAAAGTCCCTTTACAGTGGAACTAAATGGATGTAACAGTGTAAGATGGTAAGATATTTAAGATTTGAACCTCTAATCCTGATCATTCATATGGCAACAGTTCTCCTTACGTGATTGCCGCGTAACTGCCACGTGTCTGCCCGGGGAGGAGAATAAAGTCTTTGCGTTCACCAGTTCATTGTCTTACATTTCTATGTTTGGTGAAGAACAATAGCAGATACCAGCAACTTCACTTTGGAGGAGCGCTTAGTTACAAGTGTGTGTGTCCATGAACGGAAGCACAACAACGAAAATATGACACAGGTGATGGATAGGTTTCGTGAACAGTTCGGTAAGGAGCTACCAAGTCGTCAGACTTTGATCACGTGGGAGATGAAAGCTTTTTGCCTGGGAAGTGTTTTGGATGCCCCCGCTCTGGTCTTTCATCAACCCGAAGGGAAACATGTGCTGAAGTTAGTGCGTCAGTGGTGCGTTCACCCTGTAAGTCGACCAGAAAGCGTGCTGCAGAACTTGGAATTAAAAGGAGCACAATGCAACTCCACATGAAAATGGACTTAGGCCTGCATGCATTCCGGTCAATGGCCTTCAATGAACTAATGGACGATGACTTAAACCGCCAGCAGGAAGCATGCATAATCTTGTTATCCTTGGCCGCCTCGAAGTCCGGACCTTATGGTACCATACAATGCCCTGTATGGATCATCAAATCATGCGACATTAAGAAGCGGTACGTGGACAATGATGCTCTGCGGGCAAGTGTGCTTGAAGCCTTCCAGCATGTGATACCGCAGTAGGAGGACATGGAGGCATATCAAGCTGTGCAGGGATAATGGTGGTGCACATACGGACGTTTTGGACAAATAACTGTAAGTGTTATTAAAGTGTCATTAAAGTTACAATGATATAATTGCGTGTAAAGGGAATTTCTGGCCACCCTGTACATCATTTCAATACGTTTATATTAATTCGCTTTCTTGTCTGTCCGGTACAAATTAACTCACTTTCTTGTCTGTCTGTTCGGTACAAATTTTGCAATTGTTAAACTCACTTCCCATCATCCGATTTCTTTGAAATTTTGTAAACTTGCTTTCTTCCGATGACAATACAATATTCAACCATTAGATATATGACAAAATAATCCAAATAACTGTAATTAATTAATTAAAATAATTCGAAATTATTCTTAAATGAACGCAACGCCGCAACTATATTGTGAAATTTGGGTTGCTTATCTCGCAGGGAGATTAATATTCATCTATTATAGATAAAAAATAATAATTAAAAAATAACTTTTAAAAAACACGCTTTTTTAAGATGGACTAAATAGTAAAAAATAATAAATTGAATTAATCTTATGAATCGGAAAATAAAAGCGTGGGTGCTCTTGCTTACGTTATCATAAAATCGTAATATCTAAGAGCACCCACGCTATTTTTTCCGATTCATAAGATTGATTCAGCTTATTATTTTTTACTTTTTAGTCCATCTTAAATAAGCGCGTTTTTATCCTTCTTTAATTACTTTTTTTCATACATAACCTTGCATGATACCATCCTGAAACTTGCACATAAATTGTTCAAATCACTATCGCTCTACACATTATTTACACGTGTTCATCATATCTTTCTGCTTGAAAAGACCTCATAGAGGTAGAAATATAGTTATTTCATCTGTGTGTAATTTATTTGTTTAGAACTGGAACAATATGATGTAAGTATTCTTTCATTTTATATGTTTAATTTTAGTTCGAATTGCCCTTCCGACTTTCACTTGCCTTAGTGATATATGTATAAATGTTAAAAAATCGTAGGAAAAATTATATATTTTAAGAGAAGCAGGCAAGTGTACGGGTACTGCACACAGACAAGCGCAAAAAGATAATAACGTTTCGCCAAATGCGAATTCACATAAAAGGAGTGGAAAGAACAGAGAGGAGTTAGCGGTCATGTTACAAACTGAATACAGGTAACGGAGTGGCCAGATCATTACTAAACATCTATTACTAAAGATTACTAAACGGGGCTGGAAAAAGCAATAAATAGCGAAGGAAGGAGGCGAGAAGGTAACTAGAGTCTGTAAGAGGCTTTCTAAAGGAACAGCAGGGTAAACCATCAGCGGGAGGAAAATAATAATAATAGTCCATCTTATTATTATCTTTCCTAATTCCTCCCGTTTATTATTATTATTAACACGTTTCTATTAACTCGTTTTCTTGTCTGTCTGTTCGGTACAAAGTTTGCAATCGATTTTAAACTAATTTCCCATCATCCGATTTCTTTGAAATTTTGTAAACTTACTTGCTTCCGACGACAATACAATAATCAAATCATTAGATATACGACAAAATAATCAATCCATTTAACTGTAATTAATTAATTAAAATAATTCGAAATGATCCTTAAATGCACGCAACGCCGCAATTGTTTTGTGAAATTTGGGTTCCCTATCTTGCAGGGACTTTAATATTCATCTATTATACACAAAGAAATTAATTAAAAAGGATTTTTAAAAAACATGCTTTTTTATGATGGACTAAAATTAAAAAAATAATAATAAATTGAACGCTTTTATTTTCCGGTTCATAAGATTAATTCAATTTATTATTTTTTACTTTTTAGTCAGTCCATCTTAAGAAAAGCATGTTTTTCTAAATCATTTTTTAATTATTTTTTTCTATTTTCTTTATAATTTATTTCCCTCACCTTTCATTTTACCACGTTTTTATTAACTCGCTATATTGTCTGTCTGTTCGGTACAAAGTTTTCAATCGATTTTAAACCAACTTCTCGATGAGCTAGAGACTTGAAACTTTACATATAGTTCAGAACTGGATGCCAATGCAATTTTAACTTATGACATTTTGAAAAAGTCGTTATCTTGGATCCAAAATGGCCGCCAACCCCATTGTTGTAAACGGGTGGAGCAATAGAAACGAAATTTTGTATAAGGGTACACTATCACTAGTAGGTTACGAAAATATTACCAAACGTTTCCAAAGATACAAAATGGCAGACACCAAAATGCATCTTTCACACCGTTTGAGCTAGAGAAATGAAATTTGGTATGAAGGCACATTATCACTAGTAGGTTACGAAAATATTACCAAATTTGTCCAAAGACGCCATCTTGAATCCAACATGGCGAACACAAAATTCATTTTCCACATCGTTTGAGCTAGAGATACGAAATTTGGCATAAAGGTGTATCATAAGAAGTAGTTTAGGAAAATATTACAACATCTTCGATTCAAAATGGCCGCCCAAATATCATTTTTCACACCATTCGAGCTAGAGAAATGAAATTTTAAAGCTAGAGACATAAACTTTAAACATAGCTCAGAACTGGCTGACAATGTAATATTAACTTATTTATATATAAAAATCAGGAAAATAACAATTAAACAGATTGATATATTAGTGGTAGGTAGATATAACAATTTTCTATTTCAAATATGATCAGGTGAAGAGAAACTGAAATAAACCTGAAATTTGCCACATGTCTCTGTCATAATCTCGTCAAGATGTTTAAAATGGATTGCAAAATATCACACACAAGACTAAAAAGCAGAAAATAATTATTTAAATAAAAGAAAATTATATACCACGTTTTTAAAACGGACTAAAAAGTATAAAATGATTTCCGCTAACCCCATACAGATTCTTAATCCCCTGTCCTGAAAATTTGTGATTGTAAATTTTTAATAGCTATGAAAATACTTGTAAGATTTTGAACGAAAAACGTGGGATGCATGCAATAGATAATAGTAAGGAGTATAGAAAGTAGCTATCGTTGAGAAAACTCACATCATTTGCAATGTAATAAAATTGTTAGTGACTTAGATGAACTATTCATGCATCAAATATCTATTGCATGCGCCCCACGTTTTTCGTTCTAAATCTTACAAGTATTTTCATAGCTATTAAAAATTTACAATCACAAATTTTCAGAACATTCTGTATGGGGTTAGGAGTATGTATGTGGTTATTAATCTGTATGGGCTAGAAGAAATTATTTTATACTTTTAAGTCCGTTTTAAAAACGAGGTATATATTTTTTATTTAAATAATTATTTATATTATTATTATTCACTATTCCTATCTCTCTCGCTTCTTCTCTACCCAGTTGTTTCATTAGAAAGCCTCACACGGACTCCTAATTACCTTCCTGCATCCATGGCCGCTCCTTAGCACCACTCCTATTATGTGAACACGACTTTGGCGAAACGTTGCCATCTTTATATATATATATATATATA